>QRFJ01000404.1:0-123548 GCA_006176705.1 Cocos nucifera
CAGCAAAGAAGATCCTTGAAATGAAGATTTATAGGAATACATGTAAAAATTTCTCTATTTATCATAAGGAGGATATGTCCATAAAGTTCTAGAGATGTTTGGTATGGAGAAGGCCAAATCTGTAGAGACACCATTGCCAAACTACATAACTCTCTCCAAGTATCAAAGCCCCCAGTCAGAAGAAGAGAGAGAGTATATGGATAGAATCTCTTATACAAATATTGTAGGCAGCATGATATATACCATGGTATGCTGTAGATCAAATATAGCACATGCAGTGAGTTTGGTTAATAGGTACATGGCTAACCCTGGGAAGAATCATTGGAAAGCATTAAAGTGAATATTGAGATCGATATCTACAGGAAACAAGAGACTATGGTCTGATGTTTGGTGGGCAGCTGAAAGAATTTGAAAAAAAACCTATGGAGATATATGGAGGTTCGGATCCTCTAGAAGGATTTGTAGATGCAAACTATGATGGTGATCTTAATACAAGAAGGTCTACTATTGGATACCTCTTCTGCATATTTGGTAAACCGATGTCTTAAGATCAACCCTTCAATCAATTACGATCTTGTCTACCATAGAGGCCGAGTACATTGGGATTACAAAGTCTGCAAAGAAAGCTCTTTGGCTAAGGAGATTGATTGTTGAGATGGGGGTAGAGCAAAGCAAGATTACCTGTATAGTGATAGTCAGAGTGCTCTGTAACTGGCATAGAACCTAGTCTATCATGCATGCACAAAGCATATAGATGGAGGTACCATAGGATCAAAAAGCTGATAGAGGAGGGTGAAGTAGAACTGATGAAGGTCCATACTAATAAGAATCAATCAGATGCACTCACGAAGATACTTCCTAGAGATAGCTTTCATATGTATATGGCATGGATGGGTCTGCAAGAAAAAACTGAGTTCACAAGGACTTGAAAGCACCAAGGTTGAGAATGTGAGCTCAGGTGTGGCACTCCCAAGCCTTAAGAACATAAGAAAAAAGGCCATGGGAAGATGGGAGCGAGCCAACAGAAAAAATCAGCCTGGATAGCAAAGAAGTCGACTTGGTTCTGAGACAAGTCGACTCAGAATCAGGAGAGTCGACTCGGTCTCAGCTCGAGTTGACTTGGTTTCAAAGTTCACCAGATAGAGAACTACATTTTAGAAGTACCGAGCTGATATGCAGGTGGAGTCAACTCGATTCTAAGACAAGTCGACTCGGATGCAAGCGAGTTGACTCAATCTTAGGTGGAGTCAACTTGGTTTTTGTGAGTAGATCTGAGCAGGGTTTCTATTTAGGTTTGGGAGTTTTTCTTTAAGCTTAGGGCTTGATCCTATTATATAATATATATACAAAAAATAGGTCAAGGATTAGGTAATGTTGAATTCATTGCAATAAAGCTCTTTTCTTCTGGATAATCTCTCTTGTTCTCTCTTTCTCTCTTAAATCCATTGTTCGTGCTTCCACATTAATTCTAGGAGATCTTTCCTTATTGCATGCTAATTAGTGGGGTCATGTCGGTCCGTAAGAGAATCTTATTTTCCAACATGCTTGAAAAAATCTCTTGCGGCAATAAGAACTTCACTTCGGGACGTCATCTCTCATCCTTTTGAGTCTTCCATCTCATGCTCGATTCACCTCCATATAGAGCTTCACCTCACATTGGACTCCCTCTAGCTTCTGAAGCTCCACCTCGCATTAGGCTCCGATAATAATGTCCTCTCATCATGTTCTTTTCTTTCAGAATAATCCTATCGCCACACATAACCTTCAGGATTCCATCACCAACTATCCACCTGTACTCATTTGAATCTAGTCTGCTCAGTGAGATAAGATTCTGCTTGAATTGGATATGTATTAAACCTCCCTTAATCTCCTTATTGCACCATCATGTATCCTCCAACTGACCATCATGATGCCTTTGATCGCATACCTCGATCCATCAGTAGATGAACAGTGCCCTCATTACTCTCTAAGGAGTCAAATAGCTCCTTTCTATACTAAACATGATGGATGCATGCAGAATCTAAAATTCACTACTGGAAAGAAGTAGATACCTCATCAGATATTATTAGGACAACATCCTTTGACTCGCTATTGGCCGTCGCTGCAGTAACCCTCGTCTGATCCCTGAATTATGGGCAATCTCTGATATAATGCCCCAACTCATCACATTGGTAGCATCTAATCTTGATAGAGTCCCTCGTCTTGGATCTAGATCATCCTCCTTATGATTCTCTACCACTCCATCTACTGCTACCGCTCCTCCAAAAATCGTCAAAGCTGAGCTGCTACCATCTAAGCTCGAAGTTGGATTCTTTCTCCTAAGAACCTCATTTTGGAGAATCGCTGTAGTGATCTTATCCATCTTGATGATACTCTTCTCTACTAGAAGAGCGGTCACCAAGGACTCAAATAAAAGGAGAGGATCTTCTCCTCAACTTTCTCACCAACGCTAAGGGGGTCGGTAAGAATCTTTTAAAATTGGCTGAGATACTCCTTTACGTTCTATCCGAGATACTCCTGTACGTTCTGTCCCTCATCCATCTATAGCGGTGAAACTATTTCTAAAGAAAGAGAGTGTTGGTGAGGGACTTTGCCATATATAGCTCCTCAAGCTTCGATCACATTACCGTCAGAAAAGTCTCGTCAAGTACATGAATCACCACATCATTCGCTAGGTACAAGCAGATCATACTCACCAACTGTATCTGGAGCTACCTCCAATCCTTCACCTGCATGATAGCCGGTACTCCTCATGGAAGAGAGCATCGATTAACCCCCTATTGAATGAGCACATCCTTCACCCTTGCTTGTCACAAGGAGAAATTACTCTTTCTATCGTATTGATTGATCTCTATCTTGATCGAGCTTGTTTTCTTCATTTTTTTAATCTTGATCATCACTGCCACAACCTGTGCTCTGGTACTACCTAGATCTGATATCAATTGTTGAAAATCTCATACTAGAATACTATGGCAGGAAGAAATAAGAAATAAAAATGAGACACAATCAAGTACGTATATTAGACCAAGATTTACCTCCATAGGACATACAAAGCTTCACTATGAAAGAAAAAGAATTTACAAAAAGAGATCACAACCTCAACCCTCGTACATGAATTCTTTTCTCTCAACAAGAAGCACTTCCGCTCAAAGTTCTCTCTCTCTAGAAGACCCCTTGAAATAACCGCTGTCTACTACCTGGTAGTCTGCCTGAAGCTTCCTATTTTAGATATCTGCTAGCATTCTTCAGGATCTACTGCTTGCTGCCACTGGATACTCTGCCAAATTGCTTTCGGCTCTGCCAATCCATTACTATTTTTGTCGTCCATCGGGTCCTTTTAAAAGCTCTAAATCCAGCCCAGATCAGAGTACAGTCTCCGATTACAACTCAAAGAAGCTCCTGGCATGTCAGATCCTCATTGCAAGCATTGCCAGCTACTTCATCGCGCAATATATACCTATGAACCACATGTAGACTGGGCACATGGTGAACCTGAGCTAATCTTTGCTTGCCACGCATGCCCATGCCTATCTCTCCTCGCGTACGCTGCGTAAAACTATAGAAAACCACTAAGGATCCACAATGGACCGCATGTGATGCCGGTCCATTATGGACCGCATCAAATCAGTGTGCACCACGTGTGCGCATTCGTGTTTTTTCCGCGAGAGCCCATGGGCCGTGCCTTGCAATGGCCTGGGACATGCACCAACCGCTAGGCTGCATCCAGTTTACGGGCTCCACTCCTACGGTCCGGTCCACGGCCTACTGCGGCCCATAGATGTATCCATGGGTTTCTTCTCGTTGCGGTCTTCGTTGTGGGCTTCTTGTGAGTCAAATTTGAGACATTTTTTTTTTAAACATCCTGGGCTAGTGATTCTGACATATATTTTTTTTGAATAAGCTTTTCTTGAAGTTAAATTTTAATGGTGCCATGATTTAGTGTGATGGCAAAGGCGGTGCAGATACACCATACACCATTTGAGATCACATCAGCACCACTCTTTCCAGCAGGACATAGCTCCCTTCGGTCTAAGCAGATCAAAAATAGGGTGGGGGTGCTTAGGTTTAAACTTTGTTCATTGGTTTCTTGAAAACATTCAATTCTTTAAGGTGCTTTGTCAGGAGTAAAACTTTCAATGAGACTATAATTCAGGCAGGTTGAGCTTGACCTCAACCAACCTACCTAAAATGATTCCGGCAGCCCTAACGGCAGTAACACACGAATAGACCTGAGGGAAAAGTCTAAGCCAAAACCTAATCTCTATATTAACTCTAACCCAAATCAACCTGATCTTGAGTTGGGACATGTCCAAGTCTAACACACCCAACTCAATCCAATCTTAAGGCCTCTTTCTTTCCTTATTTTGGGCCATCTACAGGCCCACATGTAGCAATACCGCATACATGGGCTTGGATCGCTAAAACTCAGTGGTCTACAGCAAGTTTGGTTGTTGGGTAGGGCCGAGATGTTTCATCCGAGTCGTGCAGCGAAAGCCCAAAGTCATTGGGAAGCCCAAGGTTCCAATCTGCCAGTTTGTTCTTCAACCCTTCCTCCTCCCGTCTTTCATTTTGATTTCCACGTATTTTCTCCTCCAAAACCTTAACAACGAGACTCTCTCCCCCTTCCTTTAGCCTTCTTCAAAGCTTCATCTCTAACCCTGATCTTGAACTGGATCTCCATGTCTCTAATCCCAGGCCACCCACTTCATCCTTCTAATCCTAACGTTAAGCACCAGGTGTAAATTTTCAACATTCATAATACTTACGTGCATTGCTTTATGCATCAATTTTTCAAGTATCAGGGGTTTAAGAGTAGGAATAAAAATCAAAATATGGTAATTTTAGGAGTAATTCTCACCAGCGACAAAGCACCTGATGGTATTGATGCCATTGTTATGACAAGTTAGTTTGAAAATTTGCATCTTTCTAATGTTTTTTAAAGATGTTTTAGGGTATCCCACTTTTATTCACGTGGTAAACTGGATAAAGGTGACAGCAGGTGGTAGAGGCTATTAGAGGAGCAAGTGCTTAAACAAATACAAGCTTGAAAAGATAAGTTGACATGGTCCAACCATATAAGATATTATATATAAATTTGGGCTTAAGAAATTATTTAAATTTGAAAGAAGATCCCGTAGGCTGTTTAGTTCCCAGTTTTAACCAAAATAAGTTCATATCAGATTTAAAATCACCGAGTTTTGTAACAGGATTTATAGAATTGCATTCCATTAAAATTGTCTAGAGAAGAAAGATTATAAAACCTAAAAATCAAGTTCTCTCTCTCTCTCTCTCTCTCTTCTCTCTCTCTCTCTCTCTCTCTCTCTCTCTCTCTCTCTCTCTCTCCCTCCCTCCCTCTTTGAAGTTGATGGAGGCCGATAAAGTGGCCAACCTTCAAAACAAGCTGTGTAATAAAGATGTTCCGTTTCTCTTGTGATAAAGATGTTTGTTTCTTCTACATTGATGAGGTAACTACCAAATATAGCTCTTGCACTGTTAAACTTGATGGATGCAAAAATTCTACTCCTGTTGCCTAATTACTTAGGCTTAGCTTTCTAACACTTTATTTGCACAATTTTGTTGCTATAGACAGAAAGAAGAACGAAACAAGAAGAAAGAAAAGAAAATAACAAGACGAACAAGATATGAAAAAGTGCATATAATATTTATATGGTTTGGTCTATTGTTCGGTATCTACAAGCAGAGACAATGTAAAAGCTTTTCTATAAAAAACTGAATATTACAGAGTACTAGATTTTCTTACAAATTCTAGCCTCTAATTCGTCTGATCTCTAGGATAATGTAGTTATTCTCTTCCTATGGAGTTACAAGAGGTATATATAATAGAGAAAATCAATTTAAACTCGAATTATTATTCCCACAATAATCAGGTTATGCCAATATATAACTAGTATTTTAAGTCAATTTGGCTTTGAGTTGATGTCCTAAATTGATTTGGACTTAATCTTTCTAGAACTTGTAAACTCAAGACGTACTCAACAAATTTCATTAAGGGTTTGCCATTAGCATTATTGAGAGCTTTTTCCATCGAAGCAAAATGAATACATACTTTAAACTCCCTCTCTTTTTTTTGAAGTTGATGGAGGCCGATAAAGTGGCCAACCTTCAAAACAAGTTGTGTAATAAAGATGTTCTATTTTTGTTGCGATAAAGATGTTTGTTTTTTCTTCATTTATAATTAAACTTGATGAGGTAACTACCAAATATATCTTTTTCACTATTAAACTTAATGGATGCAAAAATTTTGCCCTAAGCAGCGTAATTACGTAGGCTTAGCTTTCTAATACTTTATTTGCACAATTTTGTTGCTATAGATAGAATGAATAACGAAACAAGAAGAAAGAAGAGAAAATAACAAGAGAAGAACAAGACGAGAACATGAGCATATAATATTTATATGATTTGGTCTATTGTTCTATATCGATGGGCAAAGATAATGTACAAGCTTTCTTATAAAAAAATAGAGATTATAGAATATCAGATTTTCTCCCAAATCCTAGCCTCCAATACATCCATCCGATAATCTCTAGGATACTCGGTTATTCTCTTCCTATAGGGTTACAAGAGGTATATATAATAGAGCAAATTGATTTAAACTTGAATTAGTATTCCCACAATAATCAGATTATGCCGATACATAACTAGTATTTTAAGTCGATTTGGCTTGGAGTCGATGTCGTAAATTGATTTGGACTCGATCTTTTCAGAACTTGTAAATTCAAGACATACTCAATAAATTTCATTGAGGGTTTGCCATTAGCATTGTATAGAGCTTTTTCCATCGAAGCGAAATAAATACATACTTTATTTATATCATTTACTTGTACAATATATCGTAACCATGTTTTTGAACATTAGAATAAATTTACTTATGATTAATGTTAAGGATATGGACATATGCAATCTGGATGGTTTACTGCCAAGTAGGCAAACAATGCAGTGCTTTAGCAAGCTTTGCATATTTGCATATGGATGGCTTGTTGCAAAAAATGTGAGCGTACAAAACTTCAGAGAGGGGCATTCTTTTAGCCATTTCTGCAAGGCGTTATAGCTTGGCCGATGTGAATTGAAATGGTATGACTCATATGAGAATGTTGGCTGTTAGAGTTAATTTGGTTTACATGTTTGGCATGGTCCGTATAATGTCTGTTGCTATGTTTAGTCTTGGTTTGGATTATGTAAATATTATAGTTGTGCTACCATACTTTGGCCTTTATGTTTGGTTTCTCTTTATACAAATGATTTTTTTCCCGAGGATATTGCCTCTATGACACTACATCGTACAAGGCTTTTGCACAGTGTAATTATCTGTTAGGTCTTGTATGATGAGTAGCTTTTTATTGGATGTTTTGAAACTGTTTGGAAGCATATATTGATACGGAATAGCTTTCTATTGGATGCTTTCAAACAGTTAGCAGAGCTGATATGCTGGTTACAGGCAAACTGCAGCTACCGTAAGAATGAACAACCAAATGGGTCAGCGCATCATGCCAGTGCTATTTCTTTTTACCAATCCTACGGATAATTATTTAAATAATGGCTATTATTTTCTCTGTTATCTTTTCCAGGGGAGACCACCACCATCTCATTGGAGCATGCATGATACAGGAGAGAGAAAAAAAGTAAAAAAGGGAGAAAAGAAAAATGAAGACCAGCCTTAGCTGATCAACCTCTTAGGATTTGTGGCGAGGACCACCTGAAAACAGAAGACCAAAAAGAAAAGGAAAAAAATAAAAAATAAAACAAGGGAGAGTAATAGGATCCTCACACCCTCCAATACATCCATGACATGAGTGTTGGATTTGAATGCAGATGCCGCCGTTGCCTTCAAATTTATCAACACAGCAGCTTAGAAGATGCAGGCTTGCAACGTAACTTTGCTCAGGCTTTCCTACTGTCTCAGTCTGTTCCACTCCCCTCCCTTGAAACATCAGACTGGCCACGGACCAACTGAAATTTTTGACCTTTTATCATGTAGCAGGGATAAATCAGTCCCAGTCCAAGCGCTTGGGCTTAAGTTTGCTTCTTAGCTGGAACCTTCAGGGGTAGCCATGGAGCTTTAACAAACCTACATCTCAAACAAAAATGTCGGACTGTCTCTTCAGCTGTGCCATCTTAACAAACCTCCATGGTCGGCCTCTGCTCCGAATCTGGCAACAGTTTTTCTACTGCCCCAGATTGAACACTGTCTGTTTTTAGATCAGCTTTTGCAAAAGCCTCGGCGCCAAGTTTTCGTCGACAATTTGCAGCACTTTGTCTCCGTTTTAATGCGGTTTGTTTGCCGTTTTTCATGCGTCTGTTTTCAGTTTTCACCGACAATTTTTCACCTTGCTTCTGTTTTTACTGGTCTGGTTCTGTTGTATCTTCAGTTTTAGCACACTGTTTCAGAGCTGCAGGCTCGGCTCCTACCATGCATTGTAACAAGGTGATGCTTCCAGCTCTCTTAGAGAGCTGATCACCATGTGTACATTCTTATCTTCTCTTCTACCTCGATAAAAATTGATTCTGGATGGCACTTCACATTGCTTCATTTCATAAATAATAATAATAATAATAATAATAATAATAATAATAATAATAATCATAACCCACCTTCACTTGCTCAAGTTATCTATATCAAGCACTTCGTTGTGAATCCGGAACCATGTAATTAAGCACTTTCACATTGAGGGTGGTAGCTGAAAAGAGATGATGGAACTGTTTCTAATGCAATATGGGAGATTCTTAACTTCTTTTGGCCTCTCTGCTCTGCTGCAAGACCCGACTTATGTTTTATATATGTTTGTATTTCTATGTTTCAGAAGACCAGATTTTGATCCTTTATCTCAGCTTATCTGAAAATGTTTTATTGTACATTATTCTCCTTTCACTCCAAAAAAAAAGAAAGAAAGAAAGAAAGAAAGAGGGGAGCCACACCTTTTCAAAGATGTTTTGGCGTTGAGCTTTACAGTCCACAATTGTTCATAAAGTGATGGAAGTTTCAGGGCCTTTGGATTCAAAATGCCATTTAGGAATCAGCTAAGTCATTGCTATTGTTGGGGGCAAGGAAGAGAGAAGATGAACAGGTCCCAAATAGAAATTTTTTTTTTAATAAAACAAAAAAAATTAAGGGAGGTAAAACCACTCAGAATTTATTGAAAAATGATCGTTACATACTGTATGTTGGGGGTAAACCCCACTCCCACCGAAGTCCAGTCGAATGCTCAGCGGACAATGCAACCGGTAGTCACAGGAAAGCCTCAGCGGCCGAACTCATTAGCGGACGAGCCCCGGCCGAACTCCTTAGCGGCCGAATTCATTAGCGGCCGAGCCTCGACCGAACTCCTCAGCAGTCGGACTTTTTCTCCAGTCGGACTTCTATGAAAGCCGAACTTCTTACAGACTTTTGACGGATTTCTATAGGCGATCCCACTACTGAATGGTTATACGACAATAATGATTATCATTTATCAAATCAATAACGATCGGCATTTATCAAGTCAATAACGATCGGCATTGATCAGGACGGTTACGACAGTCATTAATCAAGGCAGTTACAACAAGCTCCGCCTATAAAAAAGATCCTCTAGATACGCTTACGTCAGGTTCTAAGTTCTTATCTCCTCCTCGAAACTCTGCCGAACTCCACATTGAGCACTCCAATTCTGTTGGCCAGAGCTAACTTGACCGTCGGAGGGTCCTGCCGGAGCTACCCCCACCGGCTTCGGACGGAATTTTGTTTTGCAGGTCACCGACGGTGACCTCATCCCCTTCTACTCTAGCTCGATCCGGCGTCAACTAAATTCTGCACCAACAGATTTGACGCTAGAAGGAGGGCCCTCTGTTCTTAAGGTTCCCTTGATCTTAAAAGAGTGCTCAGCAGTGATCTAGAGTTCTTCCCAAAAAAAAATGCCTCCCAGGAAAGCTTTGATCCGATGATTAACGGCCTCCACAGTCCGATCCCATTCACTCCCACTCTGGCTCCGGCAACCCAGGTTCCATCTGTAGCTGCGGTGGATGCGGAGTAGTTCAACCTGCTCGTTCAGCAGATTCGTGGCCACACGGAGGCAATGTAGGTGGTGCAGGCCATGCACCAGCAGGCCCCGGCACCGGCTCAACCGGCGTGGGATTCTCCGGAGCCCTGTGGTCTGATCCAGGAATGGCCGACTTGAGCTATCCGACCTCCAATCCCCGAAAGGAGGAAGCAGAGGAGAGAGGGCCCCTGCTCGGACCATGACTCGATCTAGGGGGAAGCTTCACACCCATTCTACCAAAAAATCTTGGAGATCAAAGACCGTGAAGATCTCTTGGATCAAAGGCTCTTAGAAATGAGCCGACGGATCGAAGAACTCCGTCACACTCCCTCCTCACATGGTAATGACGTTTGTACTGACCCTCCCTTTTCACAGAAAATTATGCAGGAACCGGTTTTGCCAAACTTCAAGCTTCCACAGTTTGAGAGTTACGATGGGACCACCAATCTAGTTGACCATCTGAAAGCTTTCCGGATAATGATGTTGCTCCATAGCGCGTCAGACGCTATTTTGTGCCGGGCTTTTCCCTCGACCCTTAGGAGAGCTGCCAGAAACTGGTACTCGATGCTTAAGCCGAGTACCATCTTATCGTTTGATCAGATGAGCCAGCAGTTCGCAGCCTACTTCGTCAGTAGTCGATGTCCGCACTGAGGTTCGGATTCTTTGATGACCATTAGGCAGGAGAAAAAATTCATCCAGGCTTATGTCATCCGGTTTAATGCTGCCATATTGTAGGTCCGGAATCTAAACCAATCAGTCACCATGGCCATCCTCAAAGGCGGCCTTTAGAAGAATGACTTGCTATTCTTCCTGAAAAAGAAGTATCCTAGGGACTTTGCTGACATGCTAGCTCGGGTTGAAGGTTATGCCCGAGCTGAGGAGGCCTTCAAGGCCAGGGATGATGAAGTTGGTGGTGAGCGGCAAGTTGACGAGCCGGGCAGACCCATCGAAGAAGGAAAGTCGAGTAAAGCTCGGCCGCATTCTCGAACTCCTTCTAGGCGCAGGTGAGCCCGAACTCTCCCTCGGACCCAGAGGCAAGGAAGCTCCGACGAAAGGGCACACCGAGGTTCTCCCCAGCGCCGAGGTTCTTCCCAGTGCCGAGGTTCTCCCTAATGGAGATTTCATAACTACGCCCCCCTTAATGCTCCGAAGACCTAAGTGCTGATGAAAATCAGGGAACAACTTTCGAGATCAGAGAGGATGCATTCCCGGCCTAGCAAATGCAATTCCAATAAGTTTTGCTTTTATCATCATGACCACGGCCATGACATTGAGAAGTGCATCCAATTCCAGGACGAGATCGAAGAGCTCGTCAGGCGAGGTAGACTTAGCCGATTCCTACGGAGACGGTCTGAAGGGCGGAAGGATCGGCTGAGGGTGCTACCACCAAGGGAGGAGGACCAAGAAGATCGGCTACCTCTCAGTGTCATCAATACTATCTCGGGGGAACTTCAACAAGAAGAGGCCAATGGATCTGAAGGATCGGTGAAGAAACGAAGGATCGAGGAACCCGTGACCTTTACTGAGGCGGACGCCCAGGGGGTCCAATTTTGACACAATGATGCGGTTGCAATCTCTTTGAACATTGCTGATTATGATGTACGCCGCATTTTAGTAGACAATGAAAGTTCGGTCGATGTATTATTTTACGATGCCTTCTCGAAAATGTTCTTATCCGATGATCACTTGGGGCCTATGAACTCTCCACTGATAGGATTCACTGGCAACGCCGTACCAGTTGAGAGTATAATAACTTTGGCTGTGACAGCAGGGCAATGTCCGAAATTGGCCAATGCACAGGTCAATTTCTTAGTCATAAGAACTCTATCTGCCTACAATGCCATTCTTGGCCGATCTGATCTAAATGCACTTTGAACGGTAGTGTCGACCTATTATTTGAAGATGAAATTTTCGACAAGTCATGGGATCGAAGAGGTCAGGAGAGACCAAGCTCTGGCGAGGCACTGCTACTCAATCGCCCTATATAAGGGAGAGTGGTCCAACTCTTATCTTGTTGATGGATTGGATGTCCACGACGACCTCACTGAGGAGCGGGGTGAGCCTATGGAGGACCTCGTCTCTATGCCCTTAAATGATGGGAACGTCAAGCATGTGGTGCAGATCGGCTCCAACTTGGCAGGTGAGGTTCGAAAGCAACTTGTTACCTTCCTTAGAAGAAACACGAACATCTTCACCTGGACCCCAGCAAATATGCCAGGGGTTGATGCCGAGATCATGGAACATCGGCTGGCCATCGACCCGAGGCATCGGTCGATAAAAGAAAAGATGTGCCACCACGCCCCGGAGAGGCAGAAAGTAATCGTCGAAGAAGTAGACAAGCTCCTCAAAGTCAGATTCATCCGAAATATTAATTATCCGACCTGGGTCTCAAATATGGTCCTCGTCAAAAAGGCGAACAACAAGTGGAGGATGTGCATTGACTTCAAAAAGCTGAACAAGATCTATCCGAAAGATAGCTATCCTCTATCCAAGATTGATCAACTAGTGGACGTGACCTCGGGCTACGAGCTTCTCACCTTCATGGATGCCTTCTCTGGTTATAACCAGATATGAATGGCGCCTGAGGATGAGGAGAAGACCGCTTTTGTTACTGACCGTGGTCTTTATTGTTACAGGATCATACCCTTTGGGCTCAAAAATGCAGAGGCAACGTACCAGCATTTGGTTAATAAGATCTTTAAGGAGCAGATTGGCCGCAACATGGAGATGTACGTGGATAACATGATCGTCAAAAGTTGAGCTTCAACAGACCACCTCGCCAATCTTAAAGAGACTTTCAATGCACTCAGAAAGCACAAGATGAAACAGAACCCGACCAAGTACGCCTTTGGCATGACCTTAGAAAAGTTTTTGGGGTTCATGGTGTCGAGATGCGGGATTGAAGCAAACCTCGAGAAAATCTAAGCCATTCAGGAGATGACCGCTCTAAAAATGATCAAAAAAGTTTAGCGCTTGATCGAAAAAGTGGCATCCCTAAATCGCTTTATCTCAAGGTCGGTCGAACGATGTGTGCCCTTCTTCCAAGTTCTCAGACAACCAAAGAACTTTTGCTGGATGGCGGAGTGTCAATAGGCATTCGAGGAGCTTAAAAACTACCTCGGCTTGCCCCCACTACTGGTAAAGCCCAAACCCATAGATAAATTATTTCTGTACCTAGCTGTCTCTCCGATGGCCCTGGCGGCTGTCCTGGTCAAAGAGGAAGTGAAGTTGTAGCGATCGGTCTATTACGTGAGCCGGATCTTGAGGAATGCGGAGATCAGGTACTCTAGGTTAGAAAAACTAACTTACTCTCTTCTAATTGTTGTCCCGAGACTCTGACCTTATTTTCAGGAGCACACTATTATGGTCCTTACGGACCAACCAATAAAAGCAGTCCTTCATTGAGCGGATGCTTTCGGAAGAATCGCAAAATGGGCAATCGAGCTCATAGAGTTTCACATCAACTACCGACCTCGACCGTCGATCAAGGCCCAGATACTGGCAAATTTTTTGTTAGAATGCACCATTCCAATTGAAGCCAAGCTTGAACAGATTGAGATCGACGCCTAGCTATCACAGCCGAACCTCCCCGAGGAAAGTGCCGACCTCTCCGAAGGCTTTTGGACTCTGCATGTGGATGGCTCATCCAACTCCATTGGAGCTGGTGCAGGGCTGGTCTTAATCAGTCCCGAGGGCATCGTCGCCGAGTATGCACTACGCTTTGAATTTCCTGCGACCAACAATGGGGCCGAATATGAAGCACTGATCGTCGGATTAAAAATAGCGAGAAAATTAAAAGTAGATCGACTTCAAGTCTACAGCGATTCTCAGCTGGTGGTAGGTCAAGTTAATGGCAGCTACGAGGTACGGGAGGACAGTATGGTGAGATACCTTGGGAAGGTGAGGGATTTGACTCCGACCTTCGATAGTTTCGACATTCGACAGATTTCGAGGGTGAAAAATGTAAGAGCCAATCTTCTGTCCAAGTTGACCACTTCAGCCCCAGTCGAGCTACCCAAAGAAGTATTTTTGGAGACTCTGAAGTGCCTAACCATAGAGGAACCCCAGGTCATTCTGCAGATGGAATTTGAGCCAAGCTAGATTGACCTGTTGCTCGCCTACCTCAAGGAGGGGGTCCTTCCTCATGATCCGAAAGAAGCTCGAAAACTCAGGAATCAGGCCTCCCACTATGTTTTGTACAAAGGCAGACTGTACAAGAGATCATACTCGCTCCCACTGCTGAGATGTCTCCGACCTTCAGAGGCTGACCTTGCATTATGGAAGGTACACGAGGGACTCTATGGAAGTCACGTAGGAGCCAGGTCCCTGTTGCAAAAACTACTTTGGTAAGGATACTATTGGTCGATCTTGTTTCGCAATTTCATGGAGTATGTGAAGAAGTACGACCGCTGTCAAAAGAACGTAAACATACAAAGACAGCCGACCTTCGAGCTTGCTCTGCTAAGTGCACTTTGGCCATTTGTGCAATGAGGAATGGACATACTTGGCCCATTTTTGATGGCATCTGGGCAGCGGAAGTTCCTCCTGATCGCGATCGACTATTTCACCAAGTGGATCGAAGTCGAACCACTAGCGAAGATTACCGAGATAAAGATGCAGGATTTCATCTGAAAATCACTAGTCTGCTAGTTCAGTCTGCCCCGAACCCTCATAACCGATAATGAACGATAATTCGCTGGGGCGAGGTTCGCTGAGTTCTGTGAAAAACTAAACATATCCCACCACTTCACATCGGTGGCTCACCCATAGGCCAATGAAGAAGCCGAGGTGACCAACCGGATCCTGTTGCAAGGCATCAAGACGAGGCTCGATAAAGCAAAGGAGACTTGGGTGGATGAACTCTATCATGTCCTTTGGACTTACCGAACTACACAAAGGATGCCGACCGGGGAAACACCATTCACCTTGGCCTTTGGGATGGAGGCAGTCATTTCGATCGAACTTAAGTTTTCGTCTGCATGAGTCATGGTCTTCAATAAGCAGCACAACCCACAGGACCTAAGAGTTCACCTCGACCTATTGGAAGAAAAAAGGGAGGAAGCCCGTATCTGAATGGCAGCCTCCAGACGGAAGGTGGCTCGGTACTACAACTCTAGAGTTAAAAATAAGACATTTAGATTGGGGGACCTAGTGCTCCAGCGAGTTACCGTCTCTCAGCCTCAGAGCGAGGGGAAGCTCGTCCCTAATTGGGAAGGTCCGTATGAAGTAGTAGAGGTCATCCGGTCTGGTACTTATTGCCTGAAGGAGCTCGGAGGAATGATGCTTCCATGACCTTGAAACTCAGAAAATCTGAGGATGTATTACCGATAATCTTCCTTCAATAAAACTCCTTCATTTCAGCATTATTGCTCTTTGGTGCAAGAATTATGTGACGACAGAAAAAAAAAATAATCCAAAGGCCGTATTCAGAATAGGAGGAGAACCTCATCTTAACATGAAGCAAGTCGAAGTCCTTCAACCTCGACTGCAGGAGATAAGATCTCCTCCGAGACAACTTCGGCCGTAGGAGATAAGATCTCCCCCGAGCCAACCTCGACTGTAAGAGATAAGATCTCTCCCGAGGTAACCTCGATCGTAGAAGATAAGATCTCCTCCAAAGCTACAGGAGATAAGATCTCCCTCGAGGCAACCTCAGCTGTAGGAGATAAGATCTCCTCCGAGGCAACCTCGACTCCCAGGAGATAAGATCTCCCCCGAGGCAACCTCGGCTGCAGGAGATGAGATCTCTCCCGAATGATCGGAGCAACCTCGACTGCTGGAGATAAGATCTCTTCCGAGCATCCATATCAACCTCGACCGCAGGAGATGAGATCTTCTCCGAGGTAACCTCGAAGGCAGGAGATATGATCCCCCGGGCTTCAACTTCAATGGGTGTGGAGCTCAGGAAAGGACTTCAACAGTCGCCTATTTTGATACTCCCTTCCTTCGAATTTCAAACTTGAGAGTGGGGGGACTATTGTTGGGGGTAAACCCCGCTCCCATCGAATTTCAGTCGGATGCTCAGCGGACAATACAATCGGTAGTCACAGGAAAGCCTCAGCGGCCGAACTCCTCAGCGGTCGAGCCCCGACCGAACTCCTCAATGGTCAAGCCCCGATCGAACTTCTCAGCAGTCGAACTTTTTCTTCAGTCGGACTTCTATAGAAGCCGAACTTCTTACAGACTATTGATGGATTCCTACAGGTGACCCCACTACTGAACGGTTACACGATAATAATGATTGTCATTTATCAAATCAATAATGATCAGCATTTATCAAGTCAATAACGATCGACATTGATCAGGATGGTTACGATAGTCATTAATCAAGATAGTTACAATAAGCTCCGCCTATAAAAAGGACCCTCCAGATATGCTTATGCTAGATTCTAAGCTCTTATCTCCTTCTTAAAACTTTGCCGAACTCCACAGTGAGCACTCCATTTCTGTTGGCCAGAGCTAACTTGACCATCGGAGGATCCTATCGGAGCTATCCCCATCGACTCCGGACGAAAGTTTATTTTGCAGATCACCGACGGCGACCTCGTTCCCTTCCACTCTAGCTCGATCCGGCGTCAACCAAATTCTACATCAACACTATACGAAAGAGACAATGAGAAGATTTACAAGTTATCGATGGAGCTAGTGATAATAGCCAATTTAACAAGTGAAGTGCTTACTGAAAAAGACATGCCCCAAATTCGAGACATAACACGATCATGTTATCGAGAGGCATAACTCATGATAACACGAAGCCTATCAATCCCTATTAGTTAAAATTTATCATAATAAAAATATAAATAAAGATTCAGTTTCATTATTCTTCAAGTAAATAAACCAAATTGATTTAAAACATCTAAATCCATAATTAAAATAAATCATATATCAAAATCATAAATAAATAACTATAAGTTCATAATTATCCAATAAACTAAGTTCAGTTACAAAATTTTCAAATTTGCCATGCAGATCATCAAGATTGGATTCTTCATCGATCCTAACATTAATTATCTATAAAAAAATAAATAAATAAATAAAAAGGGTATGAGGTACACTAGCCTAGTAAGTAAAATCTATGCTTTCTTATCGGATCAAGCATAAATTTTTTTATAATAATATAATATTTAGAAAATAGCAAATATTGTAAATAAAATATTTCATAGTGTATAATATAAAATAAGTCCTCTATAAAAAAAATAAATAAATAAATAAAAAGGATATGAGGTACACTAGCTTAGTAAGTAAAATCTACGCTTTCTTATCGGATCAAGCATAAATTTTTTCATAACAATGTAATATTTAGAAAATAGCAAATATTATAAATAAAATATTTCATAAGGTATAATATAAAATAAGTCATAAATCAATCATGCATGCATAAATCATAAAATTTTATAAACATAATTTATAAATCATTCTTGCCATGTATTCATATCATATTTTAAAATCCTGTTCACATACTATGGTTATCTTATACCTATGACAAGGCCGTAATCATATCATACCAACTATTATAATTCATTGGCGAGGGCCATATGCCGAGCTACTATAACCTACTGACGAGACCATATGCCGAGCTACCATAATCCGCTAGCAAGGACCGTACATAGCTATCTAAAAATCTTTAAAATTTTTATATCTTTTTTAAAATATACATATACTTAGATGAAAAAAATATTTAAATTCATAATTCATAAACATACTATTTTTCTAAAATATATTCATAGAATCAATAATTATAATAAAATATGATTTTCACATCTCATATGCTGATTCTTATTTTATAAAAAATATGAATTTATAATAACAATTCAATTTGCATTAAAAGATATAATAATTTAAAAATATGTAAGGAATGTAAGATTTTACTTATCTTGATTATCCTAAATCTTTAAACTTCATTAGAAGATTCAGATAATTCTATTTTAAATATTAATTCATAATTAATTTTTATTTATTAAATTTAATAAATAATAATAAAAGAGATGATTAATTAGGTGATCAATCCGATAGGCCATCCGGACACCAAATCAATTCGAGATCATTTTGTTGGAGTCAATATACATCCCTAAAAGAGGAAGACATGATTTGGTACAAAAATCTTTAGAGAGAGAAAGTAGAATGGAGAGAGAAAGTAGAGAGAATCTCTGTACCCATCAAAAGAGGTAATCATAATCAGGATCATCAGGGGTCATGTCAGGATGATTCAATATGGGTTAATTGAGATTAGATACTATAAATTTTTTATAAGGGTTGAACTAGGATTCAATAAACTGCATGGATTTCAGAGCAATTTTCAATCATCCTGATTTCTTCTTAGATTCATCCTAGGATCCATGGTGAAATTAAAGAGAGAGAATAGAGCTCTAGAGAGAGAAGCGGAGAGAGAGGTGAGAGAAAATCCTTTTTCTCTCTTTTTTTTCTTTTTTTTCTTTTCTTTCCTTTTTTCTTTTCTTTCCTTTTTTCTTTCTTTTCTTCTTCTTCTTTCTTTCTTTTCTTTTCTTTTTTTCTTTTGATCGAGCAGGGGAAGGAGGCTAGTGGTCATGATGGCTAGGGGCCAAAAGATCGATGGCGGTAGTGGCCGACAGCGGGCAATGACGATGGAGAAAGGGACGGTCAGGATGAGGTTCGGCCAATAGAAATCATGGGAAAATATCCAAAAAATAGGAAAAGAGTTCATGAAAATTTGATGGAATTTCAACAAATCCGGCAGCCAACAAGGCTGCCTAAGATCATGGGGAGCAGGGTAGGAGAGAGGGGAGGTGAGGGCGAGCCCACACTTTGGTTCCGATGAGTCCTCAACTTTGATTTTTGGTCCCTCAACTTTGATTTTCGATCATCATAGGTCTTAGAAGATAAAAAAAAAAATAGAGGATTTTGTTTTCATGGTTTTTTGGTGAACTCAACAGTCGAAAACCATGCACAAGGGCATAGGAAGAAAGGGAAACAAGAGAAGAAGGAAGGCTGGGGTTTACCTCGGGTTCCAGCAGCATCGTTGACTTCAATTTCTGACGAGCACGAGTAAGGAAGGCCATAGTTTCAACAGAAGAAAAGAGGGAGAAGAGCATTAGTGGAGGGCTAGCTTTGACGCGTGAACTCACTTGGGGGGGAGGAGGGGATTTATAGGGCATTCCTAATTTTTTTTTTCTTTTTTTGCTACCCTTAGGGGTTCGACTCCTAGCCAGGTGCGAGGAAGAAGAAGACTCCCATCGGGAGTCTTCTTCTTTCTCTTTTTTTTTAAATTTTTTTTTTATGCCTTAAGATTCATGCCGTGGTGATTTAAAATCAAGTTATTACATTCTACCATCTTTAAAAAAGTTTCATCCTCGAAACTTGGCATATCTTCATTTTTAAAAAAGTAAGTATTGATGCAAAATCTGATCATCGTCGGAGAAGCACTGAAGTTGGAGAAGATGAGGTCGTTGCTGATGACCTGCAAAATAAGTCTCATCCAGAGCCTAGGAGGTGGCTTCGGCAAGACCCTCCGATGATCAAGTCAGCTCTTTTGGTCAACAAAAATGGAGTACTCAGTAGAGAAAGTTGCAGAGTATTGAGAAGAAGAAAAAAGCTTGAAGAAAATATATATGAAGGATCCCTTTTATAGCCCGAAGCCTGCAATAAACTGATAGTGGCAGCCACAACCGCTTGGTAGTGGGCCGTTCGGAACCACATGGAATTTATTACAGAGAGTGGTATCCATTATCGTGACGTGCTGGTCCGTTAGAGGCCTAACAACTAGAGCTCGGATGGGATAGTCACAGGCAACAAAGAGCTCTTAGCTGCTATTATTCCAAAGGAGTTCAGAGGCTCTCGGGATTGACCATGCATTGGCCTTTGTTCACTATGTTAAGGGAGTATGTCGTGGTCCCTTCTCTAACAGTGTCTCTACTGTTCCTTTGAAGTTTGGTCATTCTCAAGGTTGCTCACCGGTGAATAACGATAAAGTGCTGAAGTTTGTCTGAGGGCAGTTCGAAAGAAGTTCGATTGCTAGAGAAGCTCGACTAAGATTCTACTAAAAAAGGGGATCTAAGGAAGTTCGTCTGAGTGGGATCACATAGGCTATCGGAAGGAGATCGACCGGATGGGATGCGCAGGAGCCAGGAACTTGGCCGATTCTCTAGGGCAGAAGTATTGACTGTTCAAGTTTGTCTGGAGAAGAAATTCATAATGCCCTATCAAATCTGAAATCGATCTTCACAACCAATCAGATTATCTGATTGTAGTGTTGGAATTCGGCCATCTCAGAATGATTTAGAGTTCGAATACTCCTGTGGATTGAGGTTCGATTTTTATAGCTGCAATCGGATGGAACTGATTAAGAGTCAGAGTCTTAGCCGAACTTCGGCAGGCATGGATTTATCCCCAATACTAGTCCCCCTACTCCCGAGTTTGAAGTTCAAAGGATGGGAATAAAACGAAGACTATCGAAGTTCGGTAGATTTTTCAATCCTGTTGGATTTTTTGCATCTGGTTTGGATGAAAAATTTTGATTTTTATCAGACTGGCACCGAAGCTTCATAAATGCATAGTGACCAGAAGAGACGTTTCTCAAATTTTTCATCAGAAGTCTGCTCGAAGTACAATGCTATTAAGGATCCGTCCGTTTGCCATGATGAGTGGAACATACATCGATTAGAGCTCGGCTGGAGGAAATCTACAATCATAACTGCCTTGGGACTCCAAGGGCTACTTAAACATGCCTTCCTCCTTCGAGTCCCTACTTCTTCTGAAATCTTCATCTCCTTCCTCTAGTTTCCTTCTCTGTTCCGTGCGAGAGTTCAAGCTTCTTCCTCCATTTTTCTTGGTTTTCGATGCATCTTCATTTGATTTTTGTTTCATTCATCATCTCCTTGTTCTTTCCAATCAATTTAGGTCAGCTTTTCAACATTTTTTTAGATTATCTCTACATTCTTTGCTTTCTCACTCTTTCTATTCTTGTCGAAGTTTGAATGTCTTATTTTTTTTTATTTTTGGGTTATTTCTCGATTTTACCTTGATCCAAATATCTACTGAGGGATCCTGGTCAGCTTGCTTTTGGAGTTCGACCTCTTTAACCTTGGTGAACCCACCTCCTGAGGAGGCTAAACCCTTGGGATCGGTCCATCCTTTTATGCCTGCGATCATTTCCTGCAAACTTCGGCCCGATGACCTTTTCCTAGCTAGGATTCGATTTAGGATTCTTTCTGAATAAGAGCTTGAACTCCCTAGGCCCGATGATTGAGTTTGCTCACCCCCTTCCAGTCGAATCTGTCTGTATGTCGAAACCCTTCGAGCTGGGCTTAGGTTATCCTTGCCTTCTTTCATAGCTAACCTATTCAGATTTCTCAATATTTTTCTTGTTGCTATGGCACTGAACTCCTTTAGATTCATCATAAGATTTCTCTCGCTGTACACCATGCCAGGCATCCAACCTATCATTTTCTTATTTCATAATTTTTTTATCTTTAAACATCATTCCACCACCAAGGATTGGTGGTACGTATCTCCATAGTTCAGCAAGAAGGGACTGTTTAAAGGTGCTCCTTCCTCTATTCACGGCTGAAAGGAGAAATTCTTTTTCATTTTTCATCCCTTCCTAAGGTTAGGACTTCCTCCATGGGGCAAGATAAGAAAATCGATCTACCGAACCCTCGGGCTAGAAAATGAGGATCGGAGTTTGACCGATAAGCTAAAGTCTTTTGATGCTCTACCAATTCCTAGACTTCTAAATGAGCAGATCTTATTCAATTTTGATCTCAGTCCTCTTAACCCAACATGTAGTTCTTCATATTCAGTCAGTTGGATGGTATTCTTTCTTCTGACCTTCTAACTTTATCTTCTTTGCAGAAATGACTCTAAAGAAATGGAACTGCTTGACGAAGAGAATCCAGACCCTTAAGAGGAAGGGCGGTTCTTCTGACGAACCATAGAAGAAGGCTCGGATTGGAGAGTCGAGCTAGGCCATGCCAATTCGATCTGTGCCAGCCCTTGAGCCCACCGTTATCGCACTAAGCCTGGCACTGTCTGATGAAGCCGCCCCTCCTACTCCTGTTCGGCAAGAGGGAGTTGTGGAGAGAAAGAAGAAGAGGACCGTCAGTAAGAAGGTTGGATGGAAGGCTAAGAGCTCCGAAGGAGAGGACCTTAGCTAAGAACAGGGTTCTCTGGATGACCGAGAGGTCATCTAGTCGCTGATGGAGGAAAGCATCCTTCCCCACATCGTAGAAAGGATGCGCCAGAAGGATAACGTCGAGAGGTTCGATGAGTCATTCGCCGCCTTCCTAAAGGTATGTGGCTTCTTCTGATTCTGGCTTTATGCTCTTCAGGCTATAAAGTTGGGATCTTTTAGGATTCTGACTCACATTTTATTTTACAGTTGGGACATTATCTTTTTGCCCACTCTGAGGCGGCAAACCAAAATTGGGCCGAAGCTTCCAGAGCCCTAGAGGAAGCCCGCATAGAAGCTGAGAAGGCTTGGGCCGAGGCCGACGTTCTAAAGGTCGCTTCAGAGATCCACTCATCTGAAGTTGAGCGCCTTCGGGAGGAGCTAAGAGAGGAGCGCAAAGAGATGGCAAAGCTGAGGGCCAAGCTAGCTCTAGAGTAGGAGGAAAGGAGGAAAGCGCGGGAGGAGGTCAACGCCACCATGGAAAGGACCGTGCAAGACTTCAAATCCTCCAAAGATATGGAGGATATCAAAATAGACTTTGCCCAGGAATCTTTCCTGGAAAGATTCCAGATCTGCTTGGGATGGGTTGCCAAAAACTTTTTCGACATCGATCTGGACCTCCTCCTAGAGGAGCCAGAAAATAGAGCTAGCCTTTCATACATCGATGCCGAGGTTGCCCCTACCGCCCATGCCATCGAAGCTGCTCCAGAAATTTCAAAATCTGTAGGTGCAGTGTCTGAGCCTATTCAAGAGCCAGAGGCGGTCGAGAATGTCCCGATCTCTCTAGTGGGCGAGCCACCTGAGGTCTAAACTTTTAACATCTATATACTTTTCTTCTTTTTTTTATGTACTAAAAATATTTGAAGTAATGAAAGTAAATCTCTCTTTTTTTTAACACTCTACGTTGCATGTGATTCAGAATGCCTCCAACAACCAGGGCCATGATCCCCTTTCTTTGGTTGTTACCGACCCTTTACCTCAAAGAGTTTCGTTCAAGCCTTTGATAAAGGGTTTGAAGAAGAAAGTCCACCAATTAAGAAAAAGATTGAAGAAGATTGAGGCTGACCTTCAGGCCTCTCAGAAGAACGCTTCGGAGGCGATCAAAGAAGTCACTCGCCTCCGAAGCCTACACATGAAGGATTCCACGAGCTTCTGCATCCAGAAGGAAAATCTCAAGAAGGAGCTTGCTGAACTATGGAAGAATGCGAGTGACAAGTCTTGGGTGCTCATAGCGAAGATCGGCTCTCTTGAAGTTGATCTCAAGAAGGCAAAATAAAAGATCCATCTATTGGAAGGAAGTTTGCCGTGGTCCATCGATGAAGCCCAGCATGACTGGGATTGGTCGAAAAAGTTCTTCCAGCTTCAGAAGCAGCTGTAGGATGCTGAAGAGTGGCATAATAGTTACCGAATGACCTAGGCAGGAAAGATGTCCAGACTTGAAGGTGAGCTAAAGGCTGCCAGGGATGAGGCGAGCTATTTTCGGAAGAAGTTTTATAGCATTCAGCAGGCTGGATCAAGCGGCAAATCTGAGAAGCTTGTCTTTTTTAGGAGGACTATTGGTGAACTCTCGAAGGCTATTAGGGTGGAGAAAACTAAAGTTCAACAGTTGAAGCTCCAGTTGACCTACGAGCATTAAGCCGTCAAGGATATTGAAGCTGAATCCATGAGGAAGCAGTGCCGAGAGCTCGAGGCTAAATTTGAGTACTCCAACAGAATGTACATCGATGGCCTATACAAGAAGAAGAAGCTCGAGGAGGAAATCTTCAAATTGAAGGAAGCTTTGGTGATGGCTGGAGCCGATAGCCTGAATTCTGAAGAGCTTGGACCGCCTTAGGACTTCACCTTCCTTCTTTTTCCTTTATGTAATCCATTTCACCAATCTTTATTTCGTCTATAATGCCTTTGTTCTTTCGCACAGTTGATCCCTATTGACCTTCATTTTACTTTAGTGTGCCCACTGTGTAATCAATTTTATTTGTAATGAACACAACTTCATGACGACATGGTACCTCTTTTTTCTTCTTCTTCTTTTTTTCTTTTCTTTTGCTGTCCTCTCTTATAGACGTGATTTTGGGTGCCTCATTTTTTTTTTATTTCTAATGAGATGCTTATCATGGACGTCGGGCTAGAGGTCCGCTCCATGGATCAGGATGGGATTTTACCTTTGGCATTTGGTGTGGCCGTAGCGGGATGCATACGATAATCGTTAGGAGGGCCTTGGCCTTTTTCATGCTTTAGATTAGTGAGGCCTCAGCCTTCCACCTTTTGTACGATCATAGAGATTCGTTGGGTCCATCGACGGGATATCTTCCCTCATCTCATCTTGATTTAACGAGGCTCTCAACTTTGCTCATGTTAGAACGAGATTTTTCTTCTACTCCTAATGGGCTGTAGAGACATATTAGGACCATTGGTAGGGCCTCTCCTTTCATCTCATCTTAGTTCAATAAGGTCTTTGGCTTTGCTCACGTTAAGACGGGATTTTTTTCTATTCCTAACAGGCTGTATGGACATATTAGGGCCATTGGTAGGGCCACTTTTCTCATCTCATCTTAGTTCAATAAGGTTTTTGACTTTGCTCACGTTAGGATGAGGTTCACCTCCTATTCCTAATGGACTGTAGGGATACATTAGGATCGTTGGTAGGACCTCTCTCCTCATCTCATCTTAGTTCAACGAGGCCTTCGACCTTACGTTAGAACGAGGTTCTCCTCCTATTCCTAATAGGCTAGGACTGTTGGTAGGATCTCTTCTCTCATCTCATCTTAGTTCAACGAGGCCTTCGACTTTGCTCACGTTAGGATGAGGTTCTCCTCTTGTTTCTAACAGACTGTAGGGGCATTTAGGGCCGTTGGTTGGGCCTTTTCCCTCATCTCAATGAAGTCTTCGATCTTGCTCACATTAGGATGAGGTTCTCCTCCTATTCCTAATGGATAACTTAAGGTTGCTTTAGAGAGTTATTAGTCATTATATAATTTTTGCACCCAAAAATAATGATGTTAAAATAAAAAAAATTTATTGAAGAAAAGTTACTTATAGTACATTCTTAAGTTTTTTGAATTTCAAGGCCACGGAAGTGTCGCTCCTTCGAGCTTCTTCAAGCAATAAGTTTCGGACCGAATGATCTTCTCCACTTTATATGAACCTTTCCAATTCGAGGCAAGCTTTCCTTGATCTTAAGGTTACGAAATGGACACTCATCAGAGCACCAAGTTCTCCACTCTAAATGCTATATTTTTTACTCTGGAGTTATAGTATTTGGTTACTCTTCATCTGTAGGATGCCATCTAAACTTGGGCTTCTTCTTTTTTTTTTCTTCAGTAGATTGAGGTTGACTCTGAGGTCTTGTGAGTTACGCTACTCATTGAAGGCCATGACCCATACTGATGAAAGTTTAAGCTCGATTGGGATGACTGCCTCTATTTCAAAGGCCAAGGCGAACGATATTTTTTCAGTCAGTAGCCTTTGAGTAGTTCGGTACGTCTAGAAGATGTGGTAGAGTTCATCCGCCTAAGTCCTCCTTGCTTTTTCAAGCCTTGCCTTGATGTTCTATAGTAAAATTTTGTTGGTCACCTCTGCTTTACTATTTGCTTGTGGATGGACCACTGACGTGAAGTGATGAAAGATGTTTAGATCTTCGCAGTACTTAATGAACCTCATTCTGATAAACTATCACCTATTATCTATTATGAGAGTTTGGGACCGACCAAACCGATAGATAATTGACTTCTAGATGAAGTTCTGTACCTTAGCCTCAGTAATTTTTATCAATGGTCTGGCCTCGATCCATTTGATAAAGTAGTCAATCACAACCAAGAGAAACTTTCGTTGTCCGAATGCCATTGAAAAAGGGCCAAGTATATCCATTCCCCACTGCGTGAATGGCCAAGATGCACTTAGTGGAGTAATCTCGGAGGCCGACTGTCTTTGTATGTTTGTATTTCTCTAACAGTGGTCACATTTTTTGACATACTCTATAAAGTCATGGTACAAGATCGACCAATACTACTCCTACCGAAGTAGTCTTTGTGATAAGGATCTGACTTCTATATGACTTCCATAAATTCTCTCATGCACTTTTCATAATGTGAAGTCAGCCTCTGAAGATCGAAGACATCTCAAAAGTGGTAGAGAGTACGATCTTTTGTATAGCTTGTCTTCGTACAGAACATACCAGAAAGCTTGATTCTTGAATTTTCAAGCTTCTTTGGGATCATGAGGAAGAGCTTCATTCTTGAGGTAGGCAACTAGCAGGTCGATCTTGCTCGGCTTGTGCTCAACTTCCAGAATAGGCTACGACTCCTCTGAGCTTGGGTACTTTAGAATTTTAAAAAAATACTTCTTTGAAAATTTCAGTTGGGGCTAAAATAGCCAATTTAGAGAGAAGGTTGGCTCTCATATTTTTCACCCTCGGAATCCATTGGATGTTGAAACTATTAAAGGCTGAAGTCAGATTCTTTACTTTCTCAAGATACTTCATCATACTTTTCTCTCGGACTTCATAGTTGTCGCTAACTTATCCGACCACCAGCTGAAAATCACTAAAAACTTGGAGCCAGTCTGCCTCTAACTCTTTTGCTATTTTTAACCAAGCGATTAGAGTTTCATATTCGACCTTATTATTAGTTATAGAAAATTCAAAGCGTAGTGCATATTCGACGACAACTTTCTCAAAGTTAACCAAGACCAACCAGGCACCTACCGCAGCAACGTTGGATGAACTATCCACATACAGGGCCCAAAAGCCTTCGAAAAGGTCAGCGCTCTCTTCAGAGGGGCTTGGCTGCAACCACAAAATGCTGGTTTCATTCTGTTCAGGTTCGGCTTCATTTGAAATAGTGCATTCTACTATAAAATATGCTAATATCTGAGCTTTGATCGACGATCGAGGTCGGTAGTTGATGTCAAACTTTGTGAGCTCAATTGTCCATTTTGCAATTCTTCCAAAGGCATCCATTCAGTGAAGGACTGCTTTAATTATTTGGTCCATGAGGACAACTATGGTGTACCCCTAAAAGTAAGGTCGAAGTCTCCTAGCAGTAATTAGAAGAGAGTAAGTTAATTTTTTTAATTTAGAGTATCCGATCTCTGCATCTCTCAAGATCCGACTTATGTAGTAGACCGATCACTGTGCTTTTGCCTCCTCCTTGACTAGGATTGCCATCAGGACTGTCGGAAAGACTGCTAGGTACAAGAATAATTCTTCTTTAGGCTCAGGCTTTGCCAGCAGTGGAGATGAGCCGAGGTAGTTTTTAAGCTCCTCGAATGTCTGTTGGTATTCCATCGTCCAGCAGAAGTTCTTTAATTGCTTGAAAACTTGAAAGAAGGACATGCATCGCTCGATCGATCTTGAGATAAAGCAGTTTAGGGATGTCATTTTTTCGATCAAGCGCTGAACTTTTTTGATTATTTTTGAAGTGATCATCTCTTGAATAGCTCGGATTTTCTCTAGATTCACCTCAATCCCATGCCTCAACATCATGAATCCAAAAAATTTCCTTGAGGTCACATCGAAGGCTCACTTGATCGGGTTCAGCTTCATCTTATACATTTTAAGTGTGCTAAAGATCTCTTCGAGGTCGGCAATGTGATTTATCGAGGCTCAGCTCTTGACGAGCATGTCATCTACATACACCTCTATATTTTGATTGATCTACTTCTTGAAGATTTTGTTGACCAGGCACTGGTATGTGGCTCCTACATTTTTAAGTCCAAAAGGCATAATCCTGTAATAGTAAAGACCACGATCAGTAACAAAAGTAGTTGTCTTTCCATCCTCTGATGCCATTTGAATTTGATTGTAGCCAAAAAAGGCATTCATGAAGATGAGGAGCTCGTGGCCCAAGGTTGCATCCACCAGTTGATCAATCCTGGGTAGGGGATAGCTATCTTTTGGGCAGACTTTGTTTAACTTTTTAAAGTCTATACACATCCTCCACTTGTCATTTGCCTTTTTGATAAGCACCATGTTTGAGACCCAACTCGGATAGTTAACTTCCTGGATGAATCCAACCTTGAGAAGCTTGTCGATTTCTTCTGTAATTGCTTTCTGCCTCTTCGGATCATGGCTATGCATCTTCTCTCTTACTGGTCGGCACTTGGGATCAGCAGCCAGTCGATGTTTCATGATCTTAGCATCAATTTTCGATATATCCATTGGGATCCAAGCGAAGACGTCCGCATTCTTTCGAAGGAAGGTGATGAGTTGCTCTCGAACCTCATCTCTCAAGTTGGAGCCGATCTGCACAGTGTGCTTCATATTTTTGTCATTCAATAGGATGGGAACAAGGTCTTCCATAGGCTCGTCCCGCTCCTCCGTAAGATCATCGCAGATATCCAGCCCATCAATAGGACAAAGATCAGGCTGGATGTTTTTTTATAGGATGATGGAGTAATAGTGCCTTACTAAGGCCTGATCTCTCTTGATCTCTTTAATTTCATAATTCGTCAAAAATTTTATCTTTAAATAATAAGTTGAGACTACAGCTTAGAGTACATTCAAATCAGATCGGCCAAGAATGGCATTATAAGCAGATGGGGCTTTTACGACTAGAAAATCGATCTGTGCTTTAGCTAACTTTGGGCATTGTCCTGCAACCATTATCAGAGTTATTATGCCCTCAACTAGCACGGCATCACTAGTGAATCCTACCAACAAAAAGTTCATAGGTCCCAAGTGATTATTAGGTAAAGACATTTTTGAGAAAGTATCATAACACAAAACATCAGTAGAACTTTCATTATCTACTAAAATATGGTACACATCATAGTCAGCAATGTTTAAGAAGATTACAACTATGTCATTGTGCAGAAATTGGACTCTTTAGGCATCCTCGTTGGTGAAAGCAATGGACTTCTCAGTTCTCCACCTCTTCTCGGGCTCTATCGATCCGCCAGCCTTCCCTCACCGAAGTCCCCCAAAGATGGTGTTGATGATGTTGAGGGGTGGTTGATCTGCTTGTTGCTCCTTCCTTCTTAGTGGTTCAGATTGCGGTAGTGTCCTAGGCCGATCTTTCCATCCTTCAAGATGACGTCGTAGGAATCGATCGAGTCTACCTCATCTGATAAACTCCTCGATCTTATCTTGAAGCTGGATACATTATTCTGTGTCATGATCGTGATCACGATGATAGAGGCAAAACTTATTTGGATTGCGTCTACCAAGATGGGAGCGCATCCTTTCTGACCTTGGTAGCTACTCCTTAATCTCTATCAGTACTTGAATTTTTGAAGCGTTGAGAGGGGCATAGTTATGGAACCTTCGGAGGAGGGAGCCCCACCGCATCCTTCTATCAGAGCTTCCCTGCTTTCGAACTCGGGGAGGAGTTTGAGCTCACTTATGCTCAAAAAAAGTTTGAAAGTGCGGTCGAGCTTTACTTGACTTTCCTTCCTCAGTGGGCCTACCTGACTTGCCTATTCGCCGCTCTTCAATGGCTTAATTGTCCTTAGCCATGAAGCCTCTTCTACTCGGGCATATCCTTCAGCCTGAGCCAGCATATTGATAAAATTTTTAGGATACTTTTTCTCCAGGAAGAACAATAAATTATTCTTCTGAAGGTCATCCTTTAGTGCAGCCATCGCAATAGATTGATCCAGGTTTCGGACCTCCAGTGCAGCAGCATTAAAGCGATTGACATAAGCTCAGATGGATTCTTCCTCCTACTGCTTGATGTTGATGAGAGATTTCGAACCTCGCCTAGGACGTCGGCTGCTGACAAAATGAGCCACAAACTGATGGTTCATTTGATCAAAGAAAAAGGTGATATCCGATTTAAGGGTCGAATACCAATTTTTGACTGCTCCTTTCAAGGTAAACGAGAAAGCTCGGCACAGGATGGCATCGAGTATGCCGTGGAGTAGCATCATTATCCAAAAAGTCTTCAGATGGTCAACCGAATTGGAGGTCCCATCGTAGCTCTCAAATTAGGGAAGCTTAAAGTTTGGCATGACAGATTCCTGCATAATACAGTGAGAGAAAGGAGGATCAGTACAGATATCATTACCATGGGAGGGAGGTGCATGGCAGAGTTTCTCGATCTGTCAATTCATCTCTTGCAGTTTCTGATCCAGGAGATCCTCTCAATTGCGGATCTTGAAGATCTTCTGACTGAACGAGGGCAAAGTCCTCCCAAGAGTAGAATCATGATCAGAGTAGGGGCTCTCGACCCTTTGCTTCCTCTTTTTGGAGGTCACCGATCGGCTAGCCCGAGTCGACCATCCTCAGATCAAATCGTGGGGCTCTAGATAAGCTTGCTCCGATCGAATTGGCGTCGGAGGCTACTGCATAGCTTGCACTACTTTCGTGAGATCATAAATCTATTAGACTAGCAGGTTGAACTACTCCACATCCATCATTGCTGTAGATGGAGCTTGAGTTACCAAAGATAAAATAGGGATGGGCAGATCTGAATGGGATCTGACCATGGAGGCCATTGATCGTCGGATTGAAGCTTTCTTGGGAGACATCTTTTTTGAAAAGAATGACTTTGGAGGAAAAGAAGTATAGATCTCTGCTGAGCACTCTTTTAAGAATAAGGAAACCCCAAAAGGTAGAGGAGGGTGCCCTTCCTCTAACTCCATTCCTATTGGTGCAAAATCTGATTATCACCGGAGAAGCACTGGAGTTGGAGAAGATAAAGTCATCGCTGATGACCTATAAAATAAGTCTCGTCCAGAGCCTGGGGGTGGCTCTGGCAAGATCCTTCGATGATCAAGTCAGCTCTTTCAGTCAATAGAAATGGAATACTCAGTAGAGAAAGTTGCGGAGTATTGAGAAGGAGAAAAGAGCTTAGAGAAAATGTATCTAGAGGGTCTCTTTTATAGCCCAGAGCCTACAATAAACTGATAGTGATAGCCGCAACCTCTTAGTAGTGGGCCATTCGGAGCCATGTGGAATTTGTTATGGAGAGTGGTGTCCGTTGTCATGACATGCTGGTCCGTTGGAGGCCCAACAACTGGAGGTCGAATGGGATAGTCATAGGCGACAAAGGGCTCTTGGATGCTGTTGTTTTAGAGGAGTTCGGAGGCACTCAAGATTGACCGTGCATCGGGCTTTGTTCTCTATGTTGAGGGTGTACGCCGTGGTCCCTTCTCTACCAGTGTCTCTACTGTTCCTTTGAAGTTCGTCCATTCATAGGGTTGCTCATCGGTGAATAATGATAAAGCACTGAAGTTCATCTGAGGGCAGTTCAGAAGAAGTTCGACTGCTAGAGGAGTTTGACTAAGATTCTGCCAAAAAAGAAGGATCCAAAGAAGTTCATCCGAGTGAGGCCACATAGGCTATCGGAAGGAGATCGATCAGATGGGATGCGCAGGAGCCAGGGACTTGGCTGATTCTCTGGGGCAGAAGTATTAATTATTCAAGTTCGTCTAGAGAAGAAATTTGCAATGCCCTATCGAATCCAAAATCGATCTTTCCAACTAATCGGATTATCTGACTGCAGTGTTGGAGATCGATCATCTCAAAATGATTCAGAGTTCGAATACTCCCATATATTAAGGTTCAATTTTTATAGCTGCAATCGAACGAAATTGATTAAGAATTGAAGTCTTAGCCAAACTTCGATAGGCATGGATTTATCCCCAACAGTAAGGATATTTTAGTCTTCAAAATTATCTTTCACCATACTTTCGATATGCAACTTTGATCTAAGTCATGCTTCTAGATCCTATATTTTGAACTATTTTCTATAAATTAGCTTCATCCTTTGAGTTTGTCATATAAGTAAGGATATTTTATTTATTTATTTATTTTTATATAAGTTCGTCATGATTAACTTTATAATAAAAGTGGCTCATCTAGTTTTTAAAGTATACAATTCAAAGATATAGTAATCTAGGAGAGAATGAGAAGAGCTATGATCAATAATTATATAGGTATCTACTTAAGTTGATTGGATTTATACGGTCGTTACAACATTGCTTGTCATAGTACTATACAGAGTCAGGGCAAATATTCATGCATTTTCTCTTTGTCCCTATTCAATTAATCCAATGGTTTTGGAGTCATTTATTTTCTTATTAGGATATTCCCGTGCCAAATATTCTCATCTGCCACATTGATAACATGCTTCAAGCTTCTTAAGACAAAGTCCACCATGATTTTTACCGCAATGCTCATAGATCTTTGCTCCTTTCTTCTTCTTAGAGTTGTTCTTTAGGTTTTCATGTTGGTCACCTTGAGTTTCTATTGGTCTAGATCTCTTCCTATCCTCCCTTTCTTATTTCGTTCTTTTCATATCTGACTCAACTTTCAAAGCTCGTTCCAGCATATCCTTGTAATTATTAAAAATATGAGAGGATAAACGAGACCGAATTTTATATCCTAGACCATGCTTAGATCTATTTGCTTTGCTTCTTTTAGACTCCATAAGCTAGGGGCAAAATCGATCTAACTCATTGAATTTTGTTTGCATATTCTAGTACTATCATGTCATCTTTTTATCTTAAAGCCAAGAACTCATTCTTTTTTACTAATATCATTGATTTAGAAAAGCATTGATCATAAAATATTTTCTTGAATTCCTTCCATGTCAGCTGACTATTAGTATTTTCATATGCAGTTTTTATTGTAGTCCACCAATTTTTTTTTAGCATGAAAATGGCTAGCCTAACTTTCACTTCCTCAGGATACTATAGTGCATCAAACATTGTTTCTATTTTTTGAATCCAGATTTTTGCAACTAGAGGATCAGGTCTACCCTCAAACAGTGGTGGGTTGAATCTTCTAAACCTCTCATAATATGACTCTAAGGATGATGTAGGTCGAGGAGTAACTTGTGTCTACTGTTGATGAAGAATTTGAGCCACCACTTGACACACTCTAGCAATATTTGCCTAAGTGGCTAGAACATTAGGATCCCGCTCAACCATTTGGTTGGCATCTCCCATTGTAGCCCTTCTTGTTCCTCTCCTCCTAGTGACAATGTTCGCTAAAATTTTATTCTCACTATCGCTCATCATTACTTATCAAAAATACTAGTATTAATCAACTTCCTTAAATGAGCAACAGAAACTCTAAACAAACTTTATCTATTCTCATTCAATCAAACATGATCTAGCTAAATGAGATCTATTTTTCTATTGCTAGACTTTTAAAGTCTACCCATGATCCAACTTATTGCTCTGATATCATAAAATGTCACTCTCCAAATCCGAAATATAACATGGCCATGCTACCGAGGGATACAACCCACAATAATACGAAGCCTATCAATTATAATCAATTAAAATCTATCATAATTAAAATATAAATAAAGATTTAGTTTCATTATTCTTTAAGTAAATAAACCAAAATTGGTTCAGAGCATCTAAATCCATAATCAAAATAAATTTATGTATCAAAATCATAAATAGACAACTACAAGTTCATAATCATCCAATAAACTAAGTTCAACTACAAAATTTTCAAACTTGCTACGTAGATTGTCAAGCTTGGATCCTTCATTGGTCCTAACCTTAATTCTCTATAAATAAAAAAATAAAAAAAAATATGAGCTATACTAGCCTAGTAAGTAAAATCTATGCTTTTTTATCGAATCAAGCATACATAAGTTTTTCCATGATAATATAATATTTAGAAAATAATAGATATTATAAATAAAATATTTCATAGCATATAATATAAAATAAATCATAAATCAATCATGTGTGCATAAATCATGAAATTTCATAAATATGATTTATAAATCATTCATGTGTTCATGTTATATTTCAAAATTCTATTCATAGATATTCATGCTATGGTTATCTTATACCCATGACAGGGCCGTAATCATATCATACCAACTACTATAACTCGCTGGCGAGGGCCATATGCCGAGCTACTGTAATCCATTGGCGAGGGTCATGTGCCGAGCTACTATAACCCACTGACGAGGACCATACATAGCTATCTGAAAGCCTTTAAAATTTTTATATCTTTTCTTAAAATATACATATACTTAGATAGAAAATATTTAAATTCATGATTCATAAACATGCTATTTTCTTAAAACATATTCATAGAATCAATGATATAATAAAATATAATTTTTACATCTTATATGCTGATTCTTATTTTATGAAAAAGATAAATTTATAATGATAGTTTAATTTACATAAAAAAATATGATAATTTAAAAATAAGTAAGAAACATAAGATTTCACTTATCTTGATTGTCCTAAATCTTCAAACTTCGTTAGAAAATTTAGATAATCCTATTTTAAATATTAATTCATAATTAATTTTTATTCATTAAACTTAATAAAATTAATAATAATAAAAGAGATGATTGATCAGATGATTAATCTGATAGGCCATCCGAATACTAAATTAATTCGAGATCATCTTGTCGAAATCAATATGCATCCCTAGAAGAGGAAGACATGACTCACTACAAAAATTTTTAGAGAGAGAAAGTAGAGAGAAGAGATAAAGTAGAGAGAGAAAATAAAAAGAGAATCTCTATATCCATCAAAAAAGGCAATCATAATCAGGATCATCGGAGTCATGTTAGGATGATTCAATGTGGATTAACTACAATTAGATATTATGAATTTCTGATAAGGATTGGATTGGGATTCAATAAACTGCATGGATTTCAGAGCAATCCCTAGTCATCTTGATTTTATCTTAGATTCATCCTACGATCCATGATATAGTTAAAGAGAGAGAGAATAGAGGCCTTAGAGAGAGAAGGAGAGAGAAAGGTGAGAGAAAATCCTTTTTCTCTCTTTTGCTTTTTTCTTTTCTTTTCTTTTCCTTTTCTTTCCTTTTTCCTTTCTTTTCTTCTTCTTCTTTCTTTTCTTTTCTTTTTTTTTCTTTTGATCGAACAAGGGAGGGGGGCTGGCAGTCATGATGGCTAGGGGTCGAAACACAGATGGCGGCGGTGGCCGACAGCGGGCGACGATGATGGAGAAAGGGACGATCGGTGATGAGGTTCGGCTAATAGAAATCATGAGAAAATATCCAAAAAATAGGAAAAAAGTTCTTCATGAAAATCTAATGGGATTTCAATAAATTCAACGGCTGACGGGGCTACCTAAGATCATGGGAAGTAGGTAGGAGAAAGGGGAGGTGAGGGCGAGCCCACGTCTTGGTTCTAATGAGCCCTCAACTTTGATTTTCGATCATTATGGATCTTAGAAGATTAAAAAAATAGGAGATTTTATTTTCATGGTTTTTCGGTAAACTCAATGAAGAAAAATCTGATTTTTCAGCCATGGGATCGATCTAATCTGATCATATCTATAGTAAAATTTTAAAAATTTTTATAATAATCCGATCAGATCTGAGAGTTCTTAGATCTAATTGATATGATCTGATATCAAAAACTAAAATTAAATTAAATTATAATAATAATTATTATCTAATTTAGATAAATAATTTATCTTGCCAATGATCTAACTGTACTTCGAGGTTCTGGATCTAGTCGCGCACATATCCGACCTCTACCGAAGTCTACTCGAATTAGATCTGGATGCCGTCTCCTTTTGGATCCAATCTCCAAATATCAAATCTGAATTCTACCTGGTGCTTCTTCGATCTGATCTTCAGAAGTAATGCGTTTGTCTCCCGAAAGGGAACGTCTTGACTTGATCTTTGCGCCAATGGCAACATGACTTTTGCTTGTTGATTTGCCCAACTCCTTAGGCTCTGGAATAGGGGGCGTGGAGGTGGAGAGAGAGGCAGGGCTTCACCGTAGAGAAACTATAATCATAAAACAATGGGCATAGCACATCTTTATATAGACTAGGTGCAGTCCTAGAGTCCTAGAGCCTTAAGAAACTAGTTTGCTTAAAGTAGAAGGACTCCCTAAGCCTCTCCATGCCACACCCAGATTTTCCAAGCCTTTTGTCGCACAAAAACATAGAATTTTGGGCGTGAACACTAGTGGATAAGAAGGATTAAGCGCAAGGCTTTTCTCCAAGAAGTTTGAATGCTTCAAACTTGTTCCTTCCTTATGCACTAGGGGTGCACGCCATATGGGGGAGTGCACCCTTATTTTTTTCGTGAAATCCATATAGGGACGTGCACCCTCAGATAAACCTTAGGGGCACATGCCCCAATCACTTCTTTCCTGCAAAGAATGGGTCAAAGACCCCTTGTCCAAATTCCATCCAATAATTTTAGGATAAACCCTGATTTGGTTAAGATAATCCTTATCTTGTTCCCATCTTATGAGATTTAAGACAAGCCCATTTCTTTTAGGACAAGTCTTGATTAGGCCGGGACAAGATCCAGTTAGATCAAGACAACAATACATAGTTTTCGGATGAGCCTTATCCAAATTTCATCTCATGATTTTAAAACAAGCCTTAATCTCATCAGGACAAGCCCTATTCTAATCAGAATAAGCTCTAGTTAGATCAGGATAAACTCATACAGGACTTTCAGATGAGCTAAATCTAATTTAATTCAGTCAAGATGAACTAGAAAGACTATAGAAGAAGAATGTTAGGCTCAATCGTGTGCTAGCACGATTTTCTTGAACCTAATTGGATCTAATCCAAATCAATCAAACTGGATTAGCCTAATTGATGATATCCAGACCCAAATTCTTATTTGTATGATCCAATTAGATTTAGTTCTATATGATAATGAGACATGCCGCGATTTTCATCATCAACATCATCGAAATATCTTTCGATGGACCAGAACTCTTGTGATTCATCCAATTAGAATGATCGATCATCTAAGATCATTCTAATTGCTCCCAAAATCTACTAGTGATACATAGCAATATATGGTGGCAACTCATTAGAACCGAATGTGAACCTCTCGGTGCAGCTACCTATGTGATTGGATTTTTCTATCATGAGCTCCGATAGGATCAAGATCAAGGTGAACTCATCAAACCTAATACCCATCATATGAATAAATCATTTGATTCGAGTTTGATATGAAATCTTAATAGAAATTTTTTTCTATTATATTCACACTACCATGACCATGGATTTTAGAACTAGATCTCATAATCATCATAAGACTACTCCTCTATCGAGGTAGATAGATTCTCTATTGGTGCAATCCAATTTCTACAATGAACATACTATAGCCAATATATACCTCAAGATTTTAAATGGCTAAAAGACTGAGTTATGGTATAGTCAAACTATAACACCCTCAAGATGAACTGTCAATGCACCTCAGATCAAAGAACTAGATACACGACTGCAATATCAAGCTAGTCATCGACGAGAAGGTAGACTTCCTTATGACTGCTCGAGGTGGTCATGCTCAGTATCTTTGTTCTCAACAAGTACCTGTACTATTGCTTCAGTGTCTTCACACCATAGACTCAAGGCTCATCTATCCAAAGAAAGTGATCGTACATTGATTTTTTGGATCGATCACCATCCTCGTGATGATTCTATGATCGAGAGCAGTTTATGAGTTGATTATGATAACACATGCCTTAAATTCTCAACTCTTGAGAATATGTGTTATCATGCCCGTTAACTTAATGAATATATCACAGACACTTAACACACAATGTGATAAAATAAATAATTATTAATTTTAAATCAAATTATGAAAATGCTTCTAAAAAGTATTTTATAAGTGTCGGTCAATCTGGCTTCTAGAGCACACATCTAACACTCAACAGTTAGCGACCATGCACAAGGGCATGGTAAGAAAGGAAAGTGAGAGAAGAAGAAAGGTCGGAGCTTACCTCAGGTTCCAACAGCATCGTCGACTTCAATTTCTAGCGAGCACGAGTAAGAGAGGCCGCGGCTTCGACAAAAGAAAAGAAAAAGAAGAGCGACGATGGAGGGCCGGCTTCAATGCGTGAACTCACTTGAGGAGGAGGAGGGGATTTATAGGGTATTTCTAAGAGTTTTTTTTTTTTTTTTTGACACTCCCGACTCCTAGCCGGATGCAAGAAAAAAGAAGACTCCCATCGGGACTCTTCTTCTTTCTCTTTTTTTTTAAAATTTTTTTGTCTTAAGATTCATGCCGTGATGATTTAAAATCAGGTTATTATAGTTGCTGTTATCATCGTCCAAACTTTTTAGAAGCCTGACAGCTCTTTGATTGTAGAGCTGTGATCGGTCATTAAAAAGTCTAATTTTCTGTGGTAGCTGGTGTTAGAATTTTTGATAATCCAGTTCTAAAGAGAGAATTGTATGCTGCCTCAGAAGGATCAAATTATGCTTTTTACACATTCAATGCTTCACAAATTTGTTTAGAAGGTGACTCTATGACGGTTGTCGAATGGCTTTCTCATCAACTTCATGCCGATGGTGGTGTACATCTACTATTATAGGATTGTTGGAGAATAATATACTAATTACTCTATCGATATGTTATATATTTATAAAGAGGCTAATAGTGCTACTAACTAGCTAGATGGTATCACCATACAAGATCAATTTTATGGATTTCTTTTGCCAATCTTCCTATTCAATTTTTAAATATTATATTTTATGACTCACACAAGTGCATCTGTTTATGTTTAGTTTAATTTAACTTATCCGATTTACTAAAATAAAGTCTAATTTCTTTGTACATAGTAGTTGCAGCAAAGGATTTCTTGTTAAGGAAAATTAAGGATTAGCATGAAGTCAGCTAATTCCAGATCCTTGGCTATGTAGTCTTTTCTCCAGGTAGAACAAAGATCTGAGAACTTGTCAGGAGATTGTTGAACCTCTAGATGTTGACAGAGCACAGTCCAAATGGGCATGTGACAAAAATATTTTCGCCTGATTCAATAGGATCATTACCAAAAAAAACACGGCCTCCTAGATATTTGCTTAGATTCCTGTTGAGATTATCTCCGCTGAAAGCATTTGACTTAATTTTTCATGGAGAAGCAGCATGACACTCTCTTTCACCAAGTGGTAAATAGAGGCAGTAGTGAATGTCCTCTTGCTTTCTTTCCGCACCAACTTGCCAGGTTCAAAGATAAGGCTGAAATCAGCCAAAAGGGCATACAACTTATAGTGTTCTTCCTGTGTGCTTTAGGCAGAGCAGATGGAACATTTAGATTCCAGCAAGCTACAATTTGTTGAAAAAAACAAGCAACGGTACCCAATTTGCTTCGACATGATTGGAAAAGGATAGGATAGAGGATTTTAAGAAGACTCGTACTAGTCATCCCCAAAAAGTTCCTTGGATTCCTTGCCAATCTTATTACTGCTACAGGCAGGCAACCAAACAAGGAGGAAAAAGGAAAACATGAAGAGAAAAAATAAAAGCACAGTATCTAGATGGTTCAATTTATTAAATAGAGATAATATAAAAATTTTATTATTAATAAAAAATTATAGAATATAAAATTATCTCGCAAACTATAGCCTCTAATATATCTTATCTCCACGATGCTCAATTGTACTTTTTTCTTGGGACTACAAGAGATATATATAATAAAGTAAGCTAATTTAGACTCGAATTGGTATTCCTAGCTTAGACCTATATCCTAAGATGACGTGGACTTGAATTGGTATCCTAAGTCAACCTTCCAAAACTCATATGGACTTGTATATTTAGAACTTGTAAACTTTAAGACATACTCAACACTTATGTTAAACATGTTCTAGAAAGGGGAAAGGAAAGCAATTACATCTCACTAAAGCCCTGAACATCTTCCTCTAGGTTTTCAGTTTGCCAAAAGCTTTATGAACCTGGTTCATTCCTTAGAAATCTCCCATCCTAATTTGCTAAGAGAGATTGATTTATTAATCTAGGCATGTTTGGTTGGAGGAAGTTGGACTCTAGAATGAGAATGGAAATGAGTGACTCCTACTCTAGCCATTTCATTAGAGCGAGTCTTATTTCCATTCCGATTTTAAAGGAAAATAGGAATACCATGAACAACCCCCAAAATTTGATCCTTACTCTCCACGATATTCAAATCATATTCCAACTTTGATTATAAACTAAATATGTTAGGAGATTATCATGCCCCTGATCCGAGATTGCAAGCTAGAGGTCCTAACAACTACCATATATTTATAGAGACCATTTTTCACAAGCATATAAAACATCTCATCACGATATCACAAAGTAAATAATAAAATAAATAATAAATTAAGTTTAAAATTTAACTAACTAAAATCAACTTTAATTTTTTCATAAAATCCTATCAATATTCAAAAGATTTTACATTAATTAAAACTTAAATAATAATTCGGTAAAATATAGCAATAAATCTAAATCTAAATTATATTGATATTATAGAATCCCACTTCCAGTCTCACTTCCAAAGTAATCCCTATATCTGTAATTAAGTATCTAAATATGAAAAAAAAGAAAAAAAAGAGATAATGAGCTTGGTAGCCCAGTAAATAATGAATATTTCAATTAGATAATTCATGTAATGACATAGGATACAATAGTCAAAATATAATTTACCATTAATCAGTATAAAAATATAATCAATCTATTTTCAAAACATAAGTCTAATAAATTTAATATCTTTCAGATATTCACATACATAATCGTATTTCTAGTTTGAAATCAATTATACTCAATAATTTAATTCAAAATAAATTTTATTCAACTCATCAATCTTTAATTATAACTACACTTCTATCCTATGACTAGACCAGAAACAGAACTGCACTTATATCCTATGACGCAGGCCAAAATTCTACACTTATATCCTACAGCATGGACCAAAATACAATACTTATATCCGGTTGCATGAGCTGGAATACCATACATATACCCTATAGTGAGGCTAAAATAGAACAGTGAGCCCAGTAATAGTTAGAGTATCAAATCTGATACATATCAGAATTCTTTTTGCATAATAACATATATATCATAATCTAATCAAAATATGTATAGACAATAGAAGATCAATAAATAATTATAGTAATAGTTTAAGAAATATTATTTTTAAATCCCATATTAATTTTTCATTCAAAACATTATTTCATAAGATTCATAAATCATATGTAAATTGATTAATAATTTATTTGATGCTAAAAATAATATTATATAAATAAAAAATCTAGGAAAGATAGAACATTACTTTGCACAAACAATTGGCTGACAAATCTAACTAATCTCATGATTCTCCTTTAGAACCTAATATCAAAAATTATATTTTTCATCAAAATTTAACTATAATTATTTTAAAAATAAAAATCCTAAATCTCAACACCCTCATAGTGTTGACGATACAGCAACACCTGACGTTTTGATTGGTTCGATCAAGATAAATTTATTTGACCATGATTAGACTAGGGTACAAGTGGTTTAAGAGAGATCAAGAAAGATCAAATCTAGCAATGCTCGACAAGAGCAATATGGACATCAGTACATTGCCTGGCGACCATATGTTAGGACCCCTTTTCACCAAGATCAATCAAAAGTAGAGAGAGAAGGCCTTTCTCTAATATTCAAAAAATCCTAGTAGAGAGAAATCATGTGGAGAGAGAATCTAGAGAGATAAAGTGGAAAATGAAAGTAGAGGAAGAGAGAGGAAAGAGAGAGAATGAGAAGAGAGCACCTGATCTTTTCTAATTAGCAAATCTGGTGATTTGCTAATTAGAATCCGAGCTTCATAGACTAAGAAGGATAGGGAGGAAGACTCGCTAAAGAATTAAGAGACTTTTACCTTATCTTCGGTGGTGCTTATGTTGAATCTGAGAGACATGGTGATGGGCTTTTGGAAAGAGGAAGAAGAGAAAGAGAGATTTCTTTTGGTGATGGTCGGCGGTCAGGTCGATAAGGTTCAAAGAGAAGTTGATCCCTTTAAATCAGGTAGAGGGAGGAGTCCAAGTCCTCTCATCATCGGAGTTTTTGGATGATTTTGGAAGGAAGAAGATTCCCTTCTTCATCAAATTTCTTTCCATCCCGGTCAAGTAGACCAGGCCTGCTTCGATCTCAGGCCCGTTGAGGCTGGCATATGATAGAGATTTTGCCATTCCGATTCCAATTTCATTTTTTATTCCGGTTGCAAACCAAGCACACCCTAAGATAACAATGCAAGATATCCCAAGAACTAAATCCAACCTCTTCTAAAGGAATGATGTCTTTTGTAGGCTAGTGATTGCCGAAGATTCAGGTCCATTCCAAGCTCTAGAAAATTTGATCCCTTTTTCTCAGTGATCCACATCACAATGCTTCCCCGACCTTCAGTACCGTGCGTCTTGTTTACCAATTTCTGCCAATAGATTGCTGAGGTTGATATTTAGTCCTCTCTAATCTTATGATGACATCACTTTATCTGGAGTTGGTATTTTCGCGATCGACCTTATATCTATATGCATATCTTTGCGTGCTTTTTTTTTTTTTTTTTTTGGTGCGGCTAGCAAGTGAATATTCTTTGTTCAGGAAGACTGCGAATAAGTTTTATTTCTTTTATAATTAGAAAATGGCTATCAACTACTATTCCTCAACATAGGAGGTATTATTCAGGCATATCTTACTAGAAATAAGCAGCAGATATTCTTTTGGTTGTCTTCTTATGATTTCTACCGTTTCCGGTGGAATCATTAGGATCAAAAAGTTGCCGATTCATACGTTATTCATTTTCTGGTAAGAAAACAAAAAAGCCATTGTTTTGGCCTTCTTGGCATGCTTTGGACAGCAAACCGTTCATTCTATGGCCCATATAGTGATGGAATTATATATGCCATCAATTTGTGATCTGCACATGGTTGTCCTTGAACGTTTGCTAAGTCTCTTTGCAGAATCAACTGTTAATTCTTGTAGGACCGGTACCTAATGGGTTTGATGTGATGTCACCAAATTGATCGTTCCCCTTACCGTACCAAGGACCATTATTTCGCAATGTTCCCTCTAATTATGTGAAGGATCGGTGGTCTCTAATATCCTATAAAAAAATTTCGGACATTTAGATAGCTGCATCAGCATATTCATAGTTCTCAACCTATCTCACTATCTCCTTCTATCATTCTCCCTCTCCGACCATCACTAACTTAAACCCCATCACGGACTTTCTTTGCAAGCATCCAGGATCCTCACCGGTGCCAACATACTCCAGCTTGTCTGAGGATTTGAGCTGTCATATCCTATAGGAGAGCTTTCTTTAATATCTTTCATTGACATATATTTGTGGCATTAAATCATGTAATTAGTTGTTTACGTATTCAATTCTTCTCTGGAGCTGAAGGAACCAATTTGTAATTCTGATTCCTGTGATTGTCCTAGTTTCTAGGATGCGTTCTGTTGAAAACCTCAAGTCACCAAGGTCTTTAACATGGATGAGGTCCGGGATTAAATGGTCAATTGCTTGCTTCATACCAACAAAATTTGATGGGTTCTACCATTATCTTAAATTATGTCACCAATCATTTTGCCAACCTAATAAAAGAAGAGAAAACAAAGGTGAGGGCCAAGATTGTGCATTCTTTACACCCCCGGTGTTGTTAGCGTATGTGCTTGTCCCTTCAGATTGTGCAGTAAGATTTGGAAAAATCCACGCGAGCTTAGAAAATAGATACATATATACTTGTGTCCAACTATAATGTTTCATGCGACAAAAGTAGTATGTACTGTTTCGTGTCCATTTTTCACTCAACGTAGAGGGAGGAAAGATCCAATTTTGCAGCATGGAGTCACTTTGATCTTCTTGTTTTTTTCTCTTCCTTGGCTCTCTCTCATCGTCGTTTCTCCTTTTTTTTTTTTTTTTTTCTTGCCCCTCCCACCCGATGAAGTTATATATTATATTTATTCAGGTTTATAATTTTGTTACTGTCTTATCCACAACTTTTATGTAAAAGTATGGCTGATCATGCTTTCCTTGATTGATCGTAGCCTAACATGAGCTACCATCACAGCCATCTGTTCGAGGTCAACATACATACACCAACAACTAAAAACAAATGAAAATAGATTTTGCTTTCATTGGATTTCATTTTTCTAATTTATTTATTATTTTATTTTTAGCTATTTTATATATCTTAGATATGATGTTGATTTTTTTATTTTAAAAATTTTATTCATTCAATTCTATCGGAATGCATTTAGATATATATATATTTTCAGAATCATTCTAGCCTCACTTACTCTTGATATATAATAATAATATTATTATTATTATTATTTAAAAATAAAGAAGATTTAGGCTACACTGCATTTTTATTATTTTTTTATTTTGACATTTTTTTCTCATAAAAATATTATATTTAAAATAAGCATAGGCATAGGTTCTTACTGTGGTAAAAGGTGACCATACCTCTTTTAGATGCTCGAATAATTAATTCACATTTTTTTTTGCTGCTTTTCAGATAAAAGAAAAGTCAAACTAGAGCAATTATCGATCCCAAACAATTAAAATATAATTTTTTAGCTACAAAGAATCAAACAGTCAAGGTAAATCCAGATTGCCTCCAATTAATGGATTGAATGAATAGAGGTAGAATATACTGAAACTGAATAAAAATTTAAAACAAAAATCTAAATTTAAATCATTCGACTTGAGATAAAGTAAATTTCTTTTTTAAAAAATTTATGAATTTAGTACCAAAATTTATATCGATCGCCAGTCATTTTATATTATATCATTTTAAATCATCCAATATCGACCTATATCGTACAGAATCAGTGGATTCGGACTGATTCATATTATTTTATAAAAAAATGATCCGAATCATTCTGATTTTTTATCGATACGATATGATATAAAATATATTAATTAATTCGTACTGGCATAGGATACTATAAATTTTTTTAGTGAATAGTGAAAATTAAGTTTCCATTACACGGTGCGCCCAAACTTGCCTTTATGTGACAGAGGCTGCAGCGGATCCCCGCGGCACGTTCCACGCGGCCTGGGGGGTGGGAGAGGAGAAAAGATTCCGCGAGTTCTTTTTCTGACCTCCGGCCCACGGTTTTTGACAAGCTACCAAAAGCACTCATCAGCTTCTCTCTCCTCACCAATTGCCACTGCCATTTTCTCCCCTCCCAAAAACCAGTCATCTTCTTACCACCCTCAGGAGCACGCATCACTAGTTTACAAAATGGCAGAGATCACATAGGGAAGATATTTAGGTAGATATAGAACACAACAGAAGGTTATATATATATATATTGACCAAGAAAATGAAAAATTACAGAAGGATACAAGCTATAATTAAGATTATTAGAGCATAAGCTCCTTCTAGAGAACACAACATATATATGATAATCCCAAGCCCCACACCTAAAGGCCAAAGCAATCCACTAGAATGGACAAATGGGTCTCTGAGGAGAGAGTTGAAGGTGGGGGTGAATTAATCTTGAATTCCTGGCCAAGAACCCGGAAGCTTGGAAGAGAACTCCCCTTCGTCTTCCTGGCCTGGCCCTGCTCCACCTCTTGGCCTGAATCACTGGAGGTGGAGAAGATGGCTCGGCCCTTCTCACGAGTCTTTTCGAGCTCGGCCGTCCAGATATCTATCAAGCTAGACATTAAGAGAGATGACAAACTAAGAATGAGACAATGGAGGACAAAAGTTTGGGATGTGACATGGATTTATGAGACCAAGAAAGCTTGTAATGGAGTTGATAGAGTGGTAACCTAGATGGTTGACAATATATATAGAGATGTTATCCGTTTCAAAACCAGGTGCTTGACGCTTCCAAATGTTATATGTTTCAGATTCTGTGGCTTTCCCTACCGTGGGCTTGGTGGTGAGGGTAAAGTAGCCCCTTGAATAGATGGGGTGTTTCCATTGTTTCATGAGTAAAAAATGTGCAAGACCCAACTAGATTACTTCCCAATCTAATATCTGTCAACTGGTGTTAACCCTTCTGTGATGTTAGCATGGTTGGCCCACATACTAGATCTTTGTAAATATCTTGCCCCACAATGCTATTTATCGATGCGTCATGCACGGCCAACATGTGCCCTGGTACAATGACATGGATGCATCATGTGAGTTCCCACGGAGGGACCAATCCGACGTGTGTCACAAGGGTAAGACCCACGACCCGGGCTCTTTATCAATTGCACCCATATTTCTTTTCTGAATGGTACCGAAACAAATGCTCCCTGCTCCATTCGTTGGTCTCACTTGATGGTTGGAACTTAGATGCCATACAAGGTGGTAAATCGTGTCAGGTACTCCAATATGGTCCTTTACCTACTGCCACATCAATGCTTAATCGGAAGTGGTGAATGGACTCGAGAGGATCGGTCTATGAAGCCCAGTCAAACGTGGCAGGTGCTCTCGTCAACTTGAATGGGGATGATGCTTTTGGTGCAACTTAGGGGTCGCAATACTTGTTTAACTTATTTGACTTGATTCAATTTGTTGTAATGCAGATTGAAAAATAAACTATAATTCAAGTTTAGATTTTTTAATCTATTTAATAATAGATCTTATTTTGGTCAGTAAATTTTTAACCTAACATATATCCGGCACGACTCTGAGCCGATTCGACTGTCGGGCCATTCGGGCGATAGATGCATCTTTCTTGCACCAATACCAGCTTGCTGTACCAGTAATTGAGACAGCTTAATTTGTTAAATGATTTGGGAGGTGTGGCAATCCTTTTTCACAAATAGCTAGCACAGTTTCTTTTGATTCCTTTATATGGCTACGAAATTATATTGGCCCACCAAGCAAAAACGTAAATTCCAATAATATATCCTCCCAAAACCTGTGTATGGGGTTAGAGGGGCATGGACCAGCCTAGTAGTGTTCACGCCTGGCTCCTTTTCAGCGGGCTTGGCGTTAGAAGATTCAGCATCTAGCGATGGTGATAATAACTCCGTCAAAACAATCTGAGACTTGGGGAAGGTGGATGGGCAGCAGGTGACAGATTTGGTAGAGGCCGCAGGACTGGTACCAACATCATCATCACCATGGATTGCAAAGACTGCCACCCACCCCAGAAGCCTGTCTGAATCTATTGATGAGCTTATGGCGTAAGCGTTTTCCTTTCTTTCCCATTTGATGAGTGAGTTGATAGCATAAATTATGATGATAAATTTGTGTACGTGTGTGGAAAGGGGCTTGGTCACAAACAACTAGAGTACTAAGCAAACAGCAAGGGAGTGAATCAAAGACAAGTCTGGTGGGAAGTAGAATTCCAGATGAGTATATATGTATAAGCTGTAGAAGTTTCAAAATTTGCGGTCCAATCGGCTGCCATGTATCTTTCACATACTCTTAGAGATTGTCCAAGGAAGGCTTGGTCTGTTGGAGACATTGGCTATATATTCTTCCATGAGTAAAAGAAACATGCTCAATTTGCTATTTATAAAAATAAATAAATAAATAAACTAAGAAAGAAAGATTAATCATGCACGGAGAATCTTGTTTAGCAAAAATGTTTGATTCATTCGAGAACATTTGCATTTTCACGAACACTTTCATGAGCAACAAGCATTAACATGTTTGCTCCCTCTTTGCCCACCCTTGATGTCCTTTCGCAGTTGGTGCTCAGAGTGTTTGGAAAATTCAAATGTTCCTCTTTCTTGGTCATTTAAATGCAAATGTTTTTGAATTGCACTTCTTTTTTCTTTCTTTCTTTTTTTTTGTTTGTGCTAAACAAGGTTCCTCAGGCATGCATCTTTCTTAAGTACTAACAGGTTATTGAAATATGATATAATTTTTCAAAGATTGTTGCCATATCTATAACCTCAACTACTAGATATTCTTGGCTGGTTTGTAAATCCATGAACGCAAATAATACTAATTGATGGTTAACTTATCAAATTGGGATCCATCTCATAGTTTGATAAACTTGTTGCAGCTAATCATCAAGCAAATGTCAATCCTTTCAATCTCAGCTTAATTAGTACCGGCATTATATAGAGAATGCTGCCATACCAAAAAATAATAAATAAGGGTCATCCTTAGCTGACGAACCTGAGTTAGCAATGTGCCTAGGTCCTTGGCCAATTCAACTCCATGATTTCAAGTAAATAGAGGACATCATTTTTGAAGCTCACAACCAAGCTTATTGTAGTTTGAGAGGTAAATCAAAACATGAAAAGCCCATGAACTTGCAGCTCAATTGAGAGTTGATGGCATGATTCTCCATTCCAAAGAAAAGCTTACAACAAACCACACTTCTTCCTTAAATTTAGAAGGATTTTTTTTTTTTTTTTTTTTTTGTTATTATCAAAACTTCACAAACAGTTAAGAAGGGTCAGTTCAGTTGATGATTCAACACATTCCATTTGCCAACTTTGTCTTCCTAAGGTGATGTCTAGGTTAGGTAGCGTATGGAGCTTGGCAGCAGAAGTCCGTGGATACGGCGAAAAGCTTGTCCTTGCGTTCGTTCCCTGTTCGCCCAACCTTGGTGATAGATGGATGGCTTCTCCTACCTCCCCCACTGCCTATTCACAGCGCACAAAAAAGAAAAAGCGACCAGTAGTTTAATGCATACCGATCATAATTTTTGTAAATATGAAGTCACACTAAAACATGTAAGCATGCATGCCATCAGAAGTTTTAGAAATAAAATTTAAGAGACTTATTCATAATCTCAATGGAACAGCACAAAATGATAGGATAATAATAACGCTAATATGTAGTCACAGTAAAGCATGTAAGCATGCCATAAGAAGTTATAGACGCATCCAACGTGTGCATTGTTGACTAACCACTAGGCCTAAACGTGAATCCTGAAATATGGATTTGATTCCTAATAATTGTTATATATGCTAATTTGTAATGCTAATGAAGCTTATGATGTTTTCTGCCTTAAATGATTATCTGATTTTAACCAAACTGTATTTATAGCACAAACCGTTTTTTCTTTTCTGAGTATGTATTTAAGAAAAAGAAAAACATTTCATGCAAGTGTATACAATTCGTTAGTGTGGGTTTTCGGTTTTGATGCTGATTTCTTGGTCACCGTAACATTGTTGGTCTCTTCTTTAATTTCTGGAGCCCATTTTCTCCTTCTCAACATTTCAGAAATGAAACCAGATTGGATTGGACGTCCAATTTTTTTTAATCAAAATATAAGGGTACATAATTCAGTAATTTATGTACGTACCATCCAAGTCAGAACCGTCATTTACTGTTGCAGGATGATCAGATAAAACCATGTGCCATATGAATAGAAATTTCTGTATTGACTCCCGGCAACGAGCTTTAAGAAATGGGACGCTTGAATATGATGTTATTCATAGCAAACTAGATACGTGTTTTGGGGCACAAAAGAGAGATGCCTGCATATATAAAATCTTCTTTGTGCACAACTTAATTGATGTTGGCAATGCCAAGGAATTGCAAATTATTGAAAATCAAAGTAATTGCAGCTAATTTCTATCAACTTAAATAAAAAAAAGAAGAAGAAAAAAACTGCATCTAATATTTGAAATTTGAAGATTTGATGGCAGATATGCACCTGATTTTTGTTTAAAAGATTATCACATTTGAGGTAGCGGTTTTGCTGCATGGATGCATTCCAACTGTTCTCCTCCGTTGATGAATATAATCCTCTGGATACAAAATGGAGCATCATGTTAGGGACTCAAGACTGGCAAAGTTTTCTTTCAGAGGTTCTTATAGATACAGATGCGAGTGGTGCTCATAGCCTACGGACTAGAACATGTTGTTGCACTACTTGAGTATATCCAATGATTAATTAATAGGATAAAATTTTAAAAGGTTAAGAAATCCATAAATACATCAATAGGAAGATGTCATCATTACAAGGAGACATCAATGATTGTAGTGTGCGCACGCACTGTGGTATTGTGTAAGCTTGAAGATGCTACGGACAATCCATGTGATATTTTTCTTGTCTTCTCATGGTGTTTGTAGTTGATGCCCATCATGGTGCAATCCGAAAGGGGACATGGGCAAACTGGCTAACCCAAGACCTCATTAATGAGAATGAAATCCCTCCAGCCATTATTCTTCCCGTTGGTTCTCAGATAAGTTAAAATTATAGTCATGGCCTTCATGACTGAAGGATCAACAGGGTAGTGGGACCTTCCTACATTCTGTCTTCATTTGGCCTGGGAGTACAAGTATATATTACCAGAATTTTAACTTCACACGAATTCTTAGCATTATAACAAAGTACATGCATGTGCACTCAAATAAAGAAACGAGTGAGAGAGAGAGAGAGAGAGAGAGAGAGGGAATATTCTCCAGCAACTGGAACTGTATTCTACAACCACTGGTGCAACAGCAGCTGTAGTGACGCCACGGTCACCACCAGTGATACTAATGTCGAATCAGTATTATTTGAAGCTCCCGACTGAGAGTAAAAACATTTTAGAAAAGAAATATATTTTTCAGTTTAATCTTCAAATGATATCAGGACAGAAATTTGACTACACTCCATCCTAGAAATAAGGTTTCAACTGATACAAAGAGTAATGTGACATGAACGATAATCATGTTTGTTTCTTCAATAATATGACATTTATTTTTCCATGTCACTATTGACACCAATAAAAGAAGATAGACGTTGATATCAGGACTCAATAAATAAAATATAGTATAAATTGGATCAAAAAATTTATGATTTATGATCATTAATATAATTAAAAAACCATGAAGACTCTCACATATATATATATTATAACTAGCCTTTCTAGAGTGGTAAGTGTCAGAGACTAAATTGTATCTAATTGACAACAAACATCAACACTTAATCACAAAAGGCCATTCCAAGATCTTGGAGGTAGGTGACGACCTAAAGATTTAGATGTTTGACAGCGTATTTAAATATTCTTTGTCATCTTTTGATGTCATTTAATATGCAAACCCTTGTAGCGTAGTAAGAAGAATCCGTTTCTACCTCCATTAGATCAGCTGCAAACTCATTCTTATTATGTGAGAAAAACTTTTTATCCTGTTGTGCGATACTATCATCCTCATAACAAATATCTCACTTTATGTTGAGACCTTTTTTTTTTGCGTAAAAAAACTCTTGATATTGTTAGATCGACTTAGAGCATATTTATTTTTGAAAACATTATATAAGAAGCCGTTAACATACGTTGAAAGGCTTGTAATCCCTTTATCCCTTCAACCTTTTTTTTTATTTGATAAATCTTCGACCTTATTTTTTGCATCAGGTTATGTCAGCTTGTGTGACTGGTCAAATCTACTAATAGGAATTAACTATGTTCGTCAAATTCCCAAAATAATCTTCAATACCTCTCACAAGGCATTTCCCTTTCAAAAAACCATTTGTAGGTCTGACACACATTATTTTTGAACATTTTCTGGGGAATTATTCTCTACTCCTAGCTTATTAAACCACACCAATCTCAATATACAGGCCAGCTGGATCGCTAGTTCATCTGATCACAGCCATGACCAATGGCAGTCAAGTTCCTGAGCTTGCAATTATTAAATGGTCTCAATCCCCACCCAACTGATAAAACCAACCAAATACAACCAAAAACCTATATAAATACTACATCCACGGCGCCAGTGCTTGAAAATGACGATCTTAACATGTGGTCAACACGATGCTAACTAAACTAATTACCCAAAATATTCCATAGAAATGGCATATACATAGATCGAGCATTCCCACAGTGGAAGCCCGCACGTACGAACTCGCGCATGCGTGCAAGTACTATTGATGCCTGTCCAACCCATATTGTAACATTTTTGTTTTAATTTTTACATTTTCTTTTGATAGAGGTTGTTGGAGGGAGAGAAGGAGAGGAAGGGAGTGCACACACCTAGGGGACTTGGGTAGTGGTGTTGGTGGGGTTGGTGCGCTGAGGGAATAAGAAGGGCTGATCCCAGCTTTGTCACATGATAGTCCTCCCTCCACTTCCCCCATACCTCCTGTCCTCTGGTTCATGCCCATGTCTGTCTGGCCTTGGCCTGCAAACAATTCATCCACCACTAAGATACAAATGGCTGTGCTTTATGGGACACCAAACTAATAATTCAAGCATGGAAAGGCTAGCCCAATCCCAGCTTCTGATGGCAGTGAGGTGACGGGGTGATGGCATCTGCCCCCCTGAGAATACCAAAGAACCAAAGCGCATGTAAGAGGAGGAGTATGTGAAGGAGGGAACATCCAAATACCTGCTCCTCTGTCAGTGCTCTTCACTGTTCTATACATCTGCAATGACACCGTCATGATGAAAATTATTGGAAATAATGATGCAAATTAAGAAAAGGATCAAAGGAAAAAAAAAAAAAAAAAACTCCGCCATGCTAAGATTACTCCCTTAGATGCCATTTTGTCCTTAGTTCTTGCATGTTGGAAGCACCCCATTACAAAACCCTAATCCTAGCTAGCAGGACAAGTGCTCACAATAACAACAGCAGCAGCAACAAAAGAGAAAAAGCATGACACAAAGTTTTGGTTATTTCTCAGTTCAAAAAAGGAAAGGGACCTTTTTTTCTCTCTTACTACCTGAAGATGGCTTTTCACATGAGCCAGTGTTAGATCCTTCACATTCATCAGCTCCAAGACAGACTTGGGCGTCGCCCCTAACCACATGGATTTGAGAATTATCTCGGTGTGAGAAGCAATAATAATGAGGAAATGATAGTGGTATAACACTTAGAACTAATTAAAGGTACAAAGAGAGAAGGTACGAGGAAGGTTCTAAGCAACATGCTTACTCTCGTGACCACCAAGGAGCTCGACGGCGTGCACGAAATGCGCGTGTAGGGTGCTGGTCCACCTCATCCTTGGAGCCCTCATGCTCCTTTTTCCTCCATGAAGCGATCTTGAATTCCGCTTTAATCCATAGATCTGAGGGTGGTGGAGTTGGTGGTGGTGGTGGTAGAGTTGGTGGCGCGGCGGATCCAACGTAGGAGTCTCGAACCCAAGACTCAGCGTTGGCTCGCCATGGCCAAGCTCCTGAACCCCTTCCGAGTGCAAAAGCCCGTGGCGATCATGGCTGCTATTGCTCCCGCTGCTACCGGAGTCCGATATCGAATTACGGTCCCCGAAGAGGGCCCTCCTAATGGATCCCTCGACGGATATCGCCGGCGGGCTGATCTGAAGGGAGAGATCAGGGAAGCCCGTGAGCGCCGGGGCGGTCGATGTGCTTCCTGCTGTCATTGTCTTGAGCTCAAGGGGACGAAAAAAGATGGAGGGAGGCCAAGGTAAAGTGAGTGCAAGAAGGTATCAAAGAGAATGGGTTGGTAAAGGGATGTGGGAAAAGCGGAAGGGTTGGGGGAGGAGGGAAAAGAAAAGGAAACACTGGAGGCAAACAGTGAGAGAAAGAGAAAGGTGGTGGAAAGGAGAGAAGGCAATGGAAAGGAAAGGGTGGGGGGAGCGGGGTGTGGATAAATGGAAGTGTTAGTGATTAGGTCATGAGTGGCGTATGATTTCTATCGAATGTTGTGTTTAGAGAGTATAAAAGAGGCCATAGAGAGAGAGGGGAAAAAAGTTTGAAGAGTGACTGGTAGGCAAATGGCAGCAGGGGTATAGGGTGTCTAGGCTAATTTATAATAACATAAAAGGAAGGGAGATGTGAAGGAATTGCTTGGTCCCCGAGAAGGAAAAAAATGCACAGAGACTGATAGAAAGGGACAGGGTTTATTTGAAGAAAGCAGAGGTATAATACCTAGAAAGAGAGAACGTGGGATTTTTTTCCTCTTCCATTGAGGGGGAGCGAAAGGTGATGCTGGTAATAAATGGAGGAAAGAGGGGGAGGAGTCTTCAAATTTGAGGAAAAAAATCTTCTTCTTTTTTTTTTTTTTTTTTTTTTTATTTTTTGTTGTCTGAGGGGGGGTGAGTCATTTGACGTCAAACTGATTGGGACCTAATTTCACCACTACGACTCGTAGGTGCGCCCGAACGAGAATCGGGAAACGACGATGGGAAACGCTCGTTTGTTTAAACTGCAAGGGAGCAGGATTGAATCAGAAAGCTTGTGTTTGAGGGAACTGTCAAGGCATAAGATAATGAGTTGGGAACTGTAGGGCTTGTATTGGTCCCCTCTTACATGCCAAACTCCATTTAATGGAAGAAATCATGAGCTTTGCTTAACACCTATTGGAGGGTGTTTGGATTATGAACTTAATTTCTTTGGAGGGGCTACAATGAACCAGCAAGTGCAGCGACAAAAGCATGAAAGACGTACTTATGCCGACATAGTATGGTACAAGTTAGAACATGGTGTGTGTCATATATTGTTCAACAAGTGGAGAGAATAATGAATATAGTTGTATTTCCATCAATAATGAGATATTGTGAATTTGTAGGGTTACCAAGTACCAACTAGTGTATTCAATCGGTAAAGTTTCTTTGGGGATTAATAAATCTTCACTTTAATACTTTCTTTCATCTTGATTTTTTCCAGGATTTTCCTATGCCAATTCTCAAGAAAAATCATGTAGATTAATTTATATATATGCTAACAAATTGATAAATTTATAACTAAGAGATATTTCTTTCTTTGTGAGATATATAGAGAGAATCAAGGAGGGAGTGCATACCAATAACTCATTCCTTTTCCTCCGCTTACATATAATTGCAGAAAGCGCCCCAAGTAGAATATTAGCTTTCTTTACGTCTTTCTACAAGATATTCACCTACATAATTACTTATTGTTGGAGTCCGAGATAACTTTTTGCCCGTCATGCTTGTGATGGAAGTCTACGCATGTAGTGGCAGTTTATTTGCTTCAAAATTATTAGCTGTAGCTGCATGCGGTGCTTTGTTAGAGAATAGTTTCATTTTAAAAAGCAATATATTTTAAGGTATTTTTAATCTCTTGTCCTGAATAAAAATTATTTGTAATTTAGTGATGATTACAACTTAGTTTCTAAACACGCCATTTTTTATTTTTTTTAATTTTGGGGTGGGGGTGGGGGTTTGGTTGTAATGGTTATACATGCATTTGAAAATATGTTTTCATTATAAAAGCCATTCTTTCATCTATAAATAAGCAAATATTTTCAACCTTCTAATTCCATATGCGCTATTTGTTTGGAGAAATTTCACATATTAAAAATAGAAGTGGATGATGAGCACAATTTGTATAACCATTTATTTTTTCTTTTTAAGAGCAATAGCAAGAGCATTAACAAGATGAGAATTACCAATGTCTAACACTTGTAGAAGTACCTCTTAAAATTTGAACACATACTCCCAAATGAAGGAGAAAATGGAAATGGTTTACCTTGCAAGTGCTTGCAAACTACCAACAATATATAAAACCCAACATTCCCCCAATTTGAGAATGCATGGTGCGTCCTCGCTTGAAAGAACTTGACCGGAATCGAAATAGAATTTGAATATTAGATGAGAGCAAGGATTGGGTATTCTTATTTTCTAATAAAATTGAAATAGAAATTAGACTCCTCCCAACTTATTCCTGTTCTCATTTTAGAGAACTTTCCCCAACCAAATATGTCTAACGTCTGTCTTTATAAGCAATTATACTGAAACCGTAAAACATTTCCTAATTACAAAATAAGAAGGAACGGGCCTTGTGAGTTGTCAGTTTTGTGGCCAAAGCAAGGCCAAATCCCTCTACTTCTACCTTCTTTAGATTTTCTTATCTTCAAAAGAGAGAGGAGAATTCCTATCCCTGCCACACGTGTAAGGCTAGGAATAGGGTAAGGTAGGGAGAGAGAGGACCTTTGTCCACCGCACCCACACACAAGCACAACTCATGGGCCATCCCCCCCACTCCCACCGGCTGCCGGTGGGTTGGGATGTCCGGCGACATCGGGGCTGTGAGCCACGTGCATGGGCCTCCAGTCTCCTCTGGACCCCCAACCCAACGCCTAGCCTTTGTCCTCGCCCGCCCCTTATTTCCCCTCTCGCTGTCCAAATATTCTCGAGCCCCTCGAGGCCACGTGGCTCTCATACACCCTCCCACGTGCTCCTCTCACGTGCCACTTGGACGGGACATGGGTTTTTCCGACTTGCAGCATCTGTCCACGCCGGTAGCCAAGTTTAATTGACCGAACGCCGTTTATAACTCCATCACGTACATGAAAATTTTATGCAAGAAAATTTTATGCATTTCTTTATTTTTATAACTAAAAGAAATTATTTTGTATTTACATTAACTTATATATCATGTATCCATTGATGGACATTTATAAAAAAATAAAATAAATAAAAACCCATATTATCCATCTTATTATAATGATTATAAAATTTATTTTACTTATAATTTTGATGATTATTATTATACAAATAAGTAAAAATACACCAACTATTAGCATATTTCTGTATCATGCCTGCATATAGTTTTTATATATTAGAACAAGTGCACAAATATATGAAAGGTTGGAAATAATCATAGGTTGTTTAATATTTTTTCACTAATTAAGCAGTTTTATTTCAAAAAAACCATCACAGAGCTACGCTAGTTTAGAAAATTATCCATTATAATTACAGCAAACGGTAACGGAGGGAATCAAATAGTAACTTTCCCCCCGCGAATATCGGATTTATCGAAATGGAAGCCTTTGGATGTAGTAGGATCCGATCACTCTCTTCAGTAACCGATAAAATGAGATGCCTTATTCCATTTAATTCTCATTTTTACCTTCTGGTAGTGGGTGGGTAAAAACAGTGAGGAGGAACTTTTTTGGGGACAGTGGTGGGGTTAAGAGGAAAAGGGTAATCATTTGTTTATGGATTTCGAAACCGTGGTCAGCGCCTGATGCGGTGGGCTTTTTGGAAAATGGAATTTTTATTCGTACTTTTTATGCCTTATTTTTTGTATATTACGTACTATTCTTATTTTTAAATGAAATTAATGTTAGAAGGTAAGTTTCAAACTAATCGGCGATCTCAAGTCTGGGCGATTTATTGGTCAAAGTACAATGGTACCTTTTTCTTTCATCTCTCTCGGGAGGGTAATGGGGAATTGGGAACTAATAGATAAAATTGTTCACGCGGCCGAGCAACAAGCCATGGAGAATGTTGGACTGTTGGAATTTAGTTAGGTATGTTAGGAGTTTCCGGCATGTGCGATTCACATGCACGTGTATGGCTTGAATAGGATTAGGGATTAAAATTTTTAATTTATTATATTTAAAGTTTTTTTATTAAATATATATCAAAAATTTTGTATAAGATAAATATCAACACATCATTCAGCAATGCCCAATCAATATATTCTAAATAGTCATCATACAATTATATTTAGTCAATACATTCTAAATATAAAAAAATATTTTAAAATAGAGGAAAGACTGCTAACACCTTCCTCAAATTGAAGATACTTTTGACATATGAAGTTTGAAGAGAAGATATTGGAAGCATTCTCTAAAATAAAATTTTGTAAGTAAATCAGCAATTTGATCAATTAAAGAAGCATAAGGTAGATCAATAGTCTTTTGTTGATAATTGTGGTGATCAATTTCAAAATATTTGGTGCGTTCATGAAAAATAACATTGTGTGTGATTTGAATAGTGCTATTGCTGTCATAATAAATGAGTATTGGAGAGGATAATTGCATGCCATATCATTAAGGAACCACTGAAACCTGACGATCTCAGTAGTAGTACAAGCAAGGGCACGGCATTCAACTTCTGCACTAGAACAAGATACAATCGATTGCTTTTTGCTTTTTCAAACAATCAAAGAATGTCCTAAAAAGATGCAATAGCCGATAGTGGAGCGACGATTAGTGATATCTTTAGCCCAGTCAGCATTAGAATAAGCACAAAGAATATTGAGATCAAAAAAAGAAAAGAAAAATCCATGATGGAGCATGGCCTTAATATACCGTATGATTCGAAGTACAGAAGCATAGTAAATAGATCGAGGCTTAGATATTAACTGACTGACAACATAAACTACATATAAAACATCTGGTCGAGTAATAGTAAGGTAGTTGAGACTGTCAACGAGTTGATGATATTGGAAGGGACAGCAAGAATTTTGCCATTAGTAGGTCGAAGCTTTAAATTTAGCTCAAGAGGAGTGTCAACGGTCTTATTGTCTATTAGGCCTGCATGAGTAAGCAATCAGATGGATACTTAGCTTGAGAAAGAAATAGACTATCAGACTGATAATTGACTTTGATGCCAAGAAAGAATCATAATAAACCAAGATGTTTCATCTCAAAGCACTTGTGCAGGTATTGCTTGGTATCATAAATGCCTTAGAGTCACTATTAGTGACAACTATATAATCGACATAAAGAAGAAGTAGAATAATTCCATAAGAGAAGTATCGATAAAATAAGACAGAATCATAAAGGCTTTGGAGAAATCCATAATGAAGAGAAGTGGTTTGAAACTTTTCAAACCAAGCTTGAGGTGTTTATTTAAGACCATAAAGTATACGACAGAGTTTACAGACTTAAGTAGGCTGATGAGATAAACCAGGAGGTGGCATCATATATACTTTTTTTGACAGATCTCCATAAAAAAAATGCATTCTTGATATCAAGTTAATGTAGAGATCACTATTTGATGGCAGCTACTACAAGTAAAGTAAGAATAGAGATCATATGAGCAACGGGAGTAAAAATCTTCTCATAGTCAATGTCATACTCCTGCATGAAGCTTTTGGCAATAAGACGAGCCTTATAACGCTCAATGGAACCATCAACCTTAATTTTTATCTTGTAGACCTTTTTATAGCTCACAGTTGATTTTCTAAGAGGCAGGTCAACCAAGTCCCGCATACCAATTTTTTATAGAGCCTCAAGTTTTTCTGTCATAGCATTCTACTAGGAAGGATTAGATGATCTCTCTTGATAGGTCTTAAATTCATGTAGTGGCAATATGGTGGATAAGTAACAATGATAGTTTTTTAAATGGGCTGGTGTAGTATAAAAGCGAGTAGGATATTGCTTCTCAGGTGTTGTCAGATTACTTGTAGGAGAATTATCAATTAGTGAGACATGCAGTAGACTGGCTAGATTGTCTATATTCCTCAAGAAGTGGTGCATGATAGAAAAATGGATCAAGCAGAGGTTCTCTACATGGAAATAAAGATTTTTTGTAAGGTAAGGAGAAAAATAAAATTTTCTCCTAGGAGGTGACAAGTTTAAAAATGCGTAATCTATAAGTTTTGGGATCATAGCACCGATATCTTTTTTGTTAGATTCCATAGCCTAAGAAAACATAGATTGCATTTTTCTTGGATAGTTTGTTATACTAATCACGCTTGGAAAGAAGAACAAAGCAAGTACATCTAAACACATAAAGATGATCATAGGAAGGAGGAGAGTTATAAAATCATTCAAAAGGTGAGAGATCATAAAGGACACAAGAAGAAAGATGATTGATCATATATACAATAATGTTCATGGCTTCACCCCAGAAAGCTTTTGGAACAGAAGAAGAAAGAAATAAGGTACGGATGGTTTCAACAATATGATGGTATTTCTTTTGGACATACCATTTTATTATGGAGTTTCAACACAAGATAACTACAAAATAGTACTTTAGGATTTAAGGTACTTGCTGAAGGCTTTGGAAAGATATTCGCCTCTAAAGTTACAACAAAAATTTTTATATTTTTAAAAAATCATGTTTCTATCATTGTGGCAAATTTAGTATAAACTTTTAAAATATTAGAATGAGCATACAAAAGATAAAGTCATGTGTAGTAAGTAAAATCATCTACAAAAATAATATAATATCTAGAGCCATCCATAGAAGATAAGGAGGATGGATCCCAGACATCAGAATAAATAAGATCAAATGGAATAGTAGTGGTAGATTGACTTAAAAAAAGGATAAAGTAGATTGTTTAGATAATCTACAATTAGCATAGCATAGTTCTTTTATTACATAGACTGATCCTAACAATCTTTTGTTAATTAATCAAGATAATTTTGAAAAAGAAAGATGACCTAAATAGTTATGCCAAGACATAAAAGATGAGTTAGAAGAAGAAATAACAGTGACTGAGTGAATACTAAAAGCATGAGGAACATAAAGCTTATTTATAAGAAATAGATGATCAATCTTAAGCCCTGTTCTAACTTTCTTTTCCATCGAGCAATCCTGCACAACATAGCTAGAAAGAGAAAAAATTATTGTGAGTCCATTTTCACATAATTGATCAATAGAAATAAGATTCATAGAAAGTTGAGAAGCAAGAAGAACATCAGAAAAGGATCATGAGAATGAATGGTTCCATTATAGCGGGCGATAATGAATGATTTATTTATAGTTTGAATATGAGATGGAGAGTGAAGAGCAAAAACATGTTGAAAAATATTAGAGTTAAAGGTCACATGGTTACAGGCACCGGAATCAAAGAACCATCTATCCAATGACTTACCTGGTGGAATGGAGTTGTCAGAAGAAGATGAGGCTGCAGTATTTCTAATATCAAGAGTCTGATGAATCATTATTCGGATATCATCGACAGTAAGAGATATGGTTGCTTATGCTGTAGGCTTCGACATGATAGTAGCAGTAGCAGAGGATGAGCGATCTTTAGGACCTCGAGTCTTTACCGCATGTTGTTGTATTTTGGATGGGGATAATTCCAAATAATATGTCCAACTATCTTATAGTAGATACACTGTGTAGAAGATGCATCTTAAAAATGAGAGTTAAGCAGAGGTCAAGAACCATATGCCTAATTGGGACAATTACAAGCAATATATGGCAAAACTTCTTGCATGAGTGGTATTGGATTTTAGATGGATCCTTTGGTTTGATCGGTATAGCCAAAATGAGAGAACCATCAGAGTTGGAGGACATGATCTTCTTCCAAGTTTCTTTAATAATCAACTTAGAAAGGATAGTATTAATAGATGAAGAGATTTGTACAGAATAGAGGCTCGAACAAACTCAAATTCATCATGAAGAGCCATTAGAAATTGGACAAGATGGAACTCTTCATGAAATTGATAATAAAGTTTGGCATCATGGGTCTAATTAGGCTCCATCAGGACAAGTTGATCCCAAATAAGAGACATCTAAGAATGAAAATTAGCCATTGATTGCTCTGGTTGTTGCTTGAGATTACGGATGTCTAATTCGAGCTTGTATTTGAGGGCAAAGTTCATTTGATTGTATCGCTTGGTGAGGAAGTCCTAAATCTTCTTTGCTGTGTCGAACTTGCTGAATTATAGGCTGATAGATATACTGATAGTATTTGAAATTCATGTTATGATCTTATTGTTATTGATTTTTCATTGAGCAAAAGAATCGTTAGGTTTGATTGGATATGGAATATCACCAATAACGTATTTCTAAAGCCCCCGTTCTTTTAGAAAAATCTTCATCATGAAGGATTATTGGCTGTAATTGGTCCCATCAAACTTGACCATAATTGGTTAAGCCACTTTAGTCATTATGATACTCAATGCAGCTAAAAAAGATATAGGAGACAGGAGCCCAAGTCAGCCTAAATTGCTGAGAAAAGATTGCCGATGGATCCTGGATGATAGCACCCAAATCAATAAATCAATAGGATTAAACAGTCGGACGCCCAAATCAATAAATCAACAAAATAAATGACGAATCACCCAAATCAATAAGAGACATGGAGGATGATAGTGCTGGTGCTGGGGATGGGGTGGAGATTACCGAGGCAAAGAAGGAGGGGGAGGGCCAAATCGGCGGTGGAGATCCTGGATGATAGGACGATTAGGATCTGGATGGCAGGATGATGGGGATTAGAGCATGGACCGCCATGGTGAGCTCTTGGAAGCCAAGATCGATCCAGGTCAATGGTTGGCGATCTCTGGCAGAAAGTAGGACTTTGGGTAGGGGATGTAGTCTTGGCGGCAAAAAAGTAGGGAGAGGAGACCGACGAAGCACTGAAGGCTGTGGATCATGATCCGATCATTGTTGAAGAGGTCCAAGTTTAGTGTTGAAGGTGAGGTTGGAGAGATGGATCTTAGAGAAGAGGCTGGGGATGAGGTGCTTACAGAGGACGGTAGTGGGGGTGTAGGCAGCGCAAGAGAAAATGGAGTCATCTGAAAGAGCGAGGCCAGATTGGGCGGTGGCAGAGGCGGAGGGGTTGAGTAGGTGGATGAGGAAGGGGAGGGAAGGGATACTAGGAATTTTGGATGAAGGGATTGGGATCATGGTGGGGATTTTAGGTTTTGGTGATAGGTGGTGGAAATGAGTGGTAGGCAGAAGAAAGGGGTCAGGGACAAAAGGGCTCTAATGCCATGTTGAGGATTAAAACTTTTAATCCATTATGCTTAGGGTTTTTCTATTAAATATACATCAAATATTTTATATAAGATAAATACCAATCCATCACACAACAATGTCCAACCAATATATCCTAAATAGCCATCATACAATTATGTCCAGTCAATACATCCCAAATATGGAGGAATATCCCAAAATAGAGGAAGGACTGTCAACAAATAGGATGTAGAGGTTGGTAGCCCAACAATTAAGATTGATATAAAATAGACGCTTCAAGTAGACTCTAGATATAATAATTTATGATTTCACTCAAAAAGATAAGCCAAAAAGATATTATTTGGATTTTATGGCTTTGTATAAATATTTAAAAATCTTTTCAACAAATAATTGATGTAGAATTAAATATATGTGCCAGTACATATTCTCATACTTAAAGTCTTGATGTCCTTGCCAAACCAACGATTCAAACTCATCTAAATATATTCATAAACACTATGATCAATCTATCACTAGCCCTAATGATTCCATGTTATGGTGTCTTCTAGTCTACATGGACTATAAGTTGAGTCAACTCTAATATTATTTATAACAATCCAGGATTTCATCCAAAAAGATTTGCTAGAATATATTATTTAAATTAATTTCTTAGTTTTATATAAGTACCCATGATTTTTCTAGCAGATAATAGATGTAGGACTAAATATACATCCATATGGATTATCACAAAACTCTTTTAAGGGGAGAGAATATAATGGCCTAAGTATGAACCACATGGTCAGCCCAAGCCTAGACCAAAAGGCTGGCTGCATGTGATTGGCAGTGAAAAATCCCTCCAAGAGTCTTCTTTTTTTTCAATGACTTAGAGATGAACTCAAAGTATGGCTCCACTATAAAGCACCCTCCCTCTCTTCTCTATGGCCCTCCACCAAAGGATTCTACATCGCCTCCTCTCTCCTTTTCTCCCTATTTTTGCTGGATCCCTTTTATTATGGCTATTGAAAATTAGAGCCGAAGAGCTCACCAAAGTCAACATTAGCTTTAACCTATCTCTTTGCTTTTCCCTTCTTCCTAAAGCTTTAAACCACTGCTACTGGCTTTGGAAGCCAATTGGTAAAGGAAACCCCTCTTCGTCCCTTGTTTTGACCGATTTTTCTTCCTTTTCCTAATTGTTTCTACTATTGGCATTCGTTGTTTAGGCCTTTTGCCTTTCCTTGCATTGACCCTTAGTCGAAGTTGGAGCCCCAACTGCCAACAAGCAAGTTGGGACTCAAAAATGGCCATCCAAAGAGCCCCTAGTTCAACTTTATTATTTTGGTTGATTTCTACCAGCTGACCATCACCATTATTGGCCGTTCTCTGCTATCGAACCTCCAATCACCTCATTGCCAGTCCTCCAGCCATTGACCATCCACCCTTCTTCCCTTATTCTGCCAAGAAAGAAGAAGAAAAAGAAAAACAGAGAGAGAAGACCAACTCTCCTTCTCTATTTTCTCCCTTTTTCCCTCTCTAAGAGGAGTTAGGGATCCTATTTCAAATTTATGTTCCCTTGGTTATAGATCCAAGTTGATCCTAGTAAGGAGGTCTTGAACCACCTAATTAATTATCCGAATGGCATGCCGACCTCCCTCAATCCTTGCCAAGTACCTCTAAAAAGACTAGAATCCGGTTACCATTGACCCTTAAAGCATAACTGATCTTGACCAGTTGAGTTCACCTTTTTCTAATTGACCTAGGAAATTAGGCACCCCCGCTTGGCTGGTGGTGTCCTTTATTCACCTTGGTGAAGCCATACATCCTGCAATATCCCAAACTAGATTGTTTATCCAATTTTAATCCGTTCTTAATTCTTTTGGGTTTTAAAGTTGTTGGTGATGAATTTTAATGGTTTTGAATAGGTTTGAATAACTAGCATAGTTGAACTTTAAAGGTTCTAAAGTGGAAGAGGTAAGTAATCTAGATACTCTCTTACTAGTTTTTGAACTATTGATTATTTTATCATAAAAAATTATTCTATATTTTTTAGAAAAAATAAGGATAAGGCATATGATATTATGAAACTCATGATTTATCATGAAATAGTGGTTCCATGAATATTTTAATATTAAGGATTTGTTAAAAAAAATAAACTCTATATTTAAGAAATTTATGTTTCCACAAAAAAAATGATTGCATGATTGTTTTACTATTTAAGATTATTTATGAATCTATAAAATCAGTTAGTATCTTATTTATGTATGATTCAAGAAAATATGTTTAAGAATATTTACTTTAAAAAATATGAAAAATATTTCTTAGATAGCTATACATGGCCCTTAAAAGTAGGGAAGATTGACATGTGGAGCTAGTTCCATACGATTATATTAGTGGATAATAATAGTTGGTATATAATTCTACTAGCGGGTAATAATAGTTGACATACATTGCTACCAGTGGATAGTAGTAGGTATACAATCCTATTAATGTGTAATAGTAGTTGGTATTTTATTGATTATGATCCTATCACAGCTACAATAGTGAGCTTAGTATTTGTTTGAGAGAAATAATTGAACTTTGATATAGTTAAATGATGAATGGCTTATGATTTTATTACACTATATACTTGGAACCATATTTATAAAAAAATCACCATGATTTATGCATATATTGTGGTTTCTATAACTTATTTTATCATGATGTACTAAGAAATATTTTAATTTATAATAATAGCTATTTTCTCTAAATGATGCATAAATTCATGTAAAATTCATGGTTGTTCTAGTATGATACTGTAAAATTTACTTACTGAGCTATATTTGTAGCTTGCATCTCTTTTTATATTTTTCCTTTTTTACACTAACAAGGTCACTAAGAATGAAGGATGGTCTAAGTTTAGACTTTGCACTAGCAAGATTGGCAATGTTATGGTATAATTTTAATTTCTTTAATTGACTATGAATTTATTGTTAGTGACTTTGTAAATTCGAGATTATGAATTTTGATATTTACATTAAAAAATTTAGTTGCTTTGAACTAGTATTTATTTAATTATTTAATAGATGATGAATTTAGACATTTTATTTTTTATTTGATGTTATGGTTGTTGGTTTTAAGTTATCGTAGATTGTATCTTTCGGTAGTATGATCGTATTATATTCCAGATTTGAAGTATGACACTAGAGATATTGGTAGACTCATGTATGTAGAACTATTTGCTGAAGTATTTGATATGTATATAATTCCTTTTAACATTTTTGTAACATAATAAGTGGTGCTTCTACTTTTGTCTTACCAAAAAATTGAATACAGTTGGTTCGAAGTTAGGCTGATGTATCCAGACCTATTAGTACTATAGTGGCATCTCACAACTTGCATGACCTCATGGAAAATAGGTTGAATGCACAATGAGCATCCTAGATCTTGTTTTAGATAAAGTGGGATGATGTTATAGGTAGCGAAAGCACCTCTGCTTTTGAACTATGGAATTCATTTAACATGGATTACTTATAATGTTGTGAAACTAAGACATATCAAACACAAACAAGAAATTGCTAAAACAATAGCCTTGTGAATATTGGTTTACTATTAAAGTATAGAAAAAATACTATTAGTTCACTATGCCACGGCAATCTCAAACTAGGTCATAGTCTTATAACTTCGACCCTCGTGTAGAGTAGCTTCAAAGTTACAAGGTTTGTGAGGTATTTACCTAAATTTATGACTGGATAATTTTTGTTTTTTTTGGAAAATTATTGGAGGTGATCCTGCTCTTTTTCTTGCACGCATGAAAAAAATCATGTAATGTGAATCAATGATTTTTTATATTTCTTGCTTCAATAAAAAATGTCGAGCCTGATACTTGAATACTAGGGAAATGTAAGGTGGGTAGTAATGTATAGTTTGTTTCTCCATACCTATTGGAATTATCATCTGCCCTTTGTTCTTCAGCATTCTCCTAGTAGCCACTCATTCACTACTATAGAACAGTGCAATGGTTGATAACCGTTGCTGTAGCCAAAAAAATCGCTATCATAGGCTATAACAGCGGTTATCTAACCACTATCACTACAGCTATCACCATAGATCTATGGCAATTATTATTGTAGCAGTTATATGAATCGCTGCCATAGATAGCTTATGGTAGCGGTTCAATAACCACTGCCATAAATTGATCTATAGTAGTAATTTTATAACCGCTGCTATAGAGACTATAGCAGCGATTCTGTAATTATTGCCATAGATTCTATAGTAGCGATTATAAAATCACTGCTATAGAATAATTTATGGCAGCAGTTTGTGAACCACTACGACAGGTCTAATGCAGCGATTGGTACGAAATCTATGACAGCGGTTTTATAACCACTATTATGGTTTTTGAATAATAAAAAATATATATTTTTTTATTTCTATATTTTTTATATGATAAATGCAGTTCAATAACATAAAAAAATATTATAAATATAAAAATATTTATGAAATTCTTAAATTTTATTATTGAATAAAATTTATTATAATATTTTTTTAAAAAAATATATCAAAAGTTTTTTAAATCTATGTCATCATCGTCACCAGAAGATGGAGCACGAGCTGGAGGAGCTAGAGCTAGAGCTGGGGTCGGAACGTCGACCAACATGTCTTCAAGGCCCATGAAGTCAGCTCTAAAATACATACTGAGTCTCATCACCATGGCGCTCAGGATCTCCTTTAGATGAAATGTGCGCTCCTCAGCATGAGCAACCCATCCCGTAGCCTAATCTGCCCGCGTCATAGCTTAAGCTGCCTGCACCAATGCCTCCTCAAGCTACTCCCAACTGACAACATCGAAAGCATGTGAAGAGATGCTCACCTCAGAGTAGTAGCTCGTTGGTGTATGTCCGAACCTGCATCAGATTCTTTCAGGGTGCTCAGGCCCCTAGACCTGAGATAGATGATCATGGAGGCCAAAGGTGTTCGAACCCTCACTCGTGAGCACATCTAACCACTCCTATAATTGTAAATTTAAATAAAATATTATTAAAAATATTATAATACTAATCATACTAATATATTTATTACTTATAAGAATTCTTCCAATCGTGATGTTCATTGGCCAGCCCTTCTTGTCCATATTGTTGGATCGAAAGATCTCGCTACAGTTGAACATCATCGCATCTCTTATCAGCTATAATAATAAATTAGTTTATTAAAAATATAAAAAAATATTAATTTAATTTATTTAGTAAGATTCAGTATTCATTATCTTTCTATGCACAGATTGGCCATAGATTCACGACCAAGAGTGTGCATATACTCTTGGATTGTCTAATTCTTTTGATTTTGATGGAAGATAGTCTAACAAGTATTCAAATAAATAATAAATATTTAAAAATATTTAAATATAATTTTAATTATATTAAAAAATTTAAAAGTTAGAAATTAAATTTCAAACTTCTGGCTCCTCCAATGTTTAGCCATCCCCTCCCACTGACTCGGGGGATAGTTCTGTATCCAAGAAACAAGCTCCTATAGAGTGTCTTGTCAGTGCTCGAGCCATCCTCTATGAAACTTGATCTTGTAGTCTTGGTACAATTCTCCAATCTTCTTTAGTTGAATATCTCAAGTCCTCTCATGATCTGAAAAGTCATACCTTCTCTGTACAAAGTTATCAAAAGTCAATTATAAAATTATTCTAATCAAACATAATATAAAAATATAAAATACATAAATATAATTAATATACACTTATCCATATTTTTTTTTATATCCGATTTCTGATAGCAGCATCCATCAATCGCCAGTCTATGGGCACTATCGAAATAATGTCGGACCATCTCACAAACACTCCAAAAAAGAAATGCATCTTTTGTGTGGTCTCTCCTACTGGCCTCCCCTCTACGTCATAGTGCACCATCACCTGATGCTGGCGATTCCACACATGCGGCATGCGTGTGGGACCGTGAAATATCCTACTGGATGATACACATGTAATAAAAATATATTATATAAATATATAAGTATATAAATACTATATAAATAAAAAAAATAAATAAATAACATAATAAAAATATGCACTCATTGGCCATAGGATCATGTGATGTGGATGTCAGTGGAGATGCATCGATGGATGGAGCATGTATCGGAGATGTGGCTGACGTTGAAAGCTCAGATACTGGTGGAGTAGATATCGATGGAAGAGTAGATGTCCGGTGGTCCTTGGACAATCGATGTGGATGTGGATGTATGCTTTGACTACGACTCAGATGTGGAGCTTCATGTAATGCATCGAGGAGCGGGGGTGAAAGCTAGATGGCATTTCAGTGTCATCGTGACCTGCAATGTTAATGAACATTAATCAATATAACATGTTAAACAATAATATTAGCATATCGTTTGATTACTGTAATTATCTATAGAATTATTTATAATTTTTAAACTATCCAAATTGGATAATCAATTGATCATTGTACATAATTTTTTCATTCATATAAAAATATATAAATGTACGGATGCCAGAGATTATGTACACTAATCAATTGACGAATCTATCATTATGCAATGTAATAAATAAAAATAATAAGATATAAATTCTACAACATAAATTACATCCATAAATAATTAAGGATGAGCAACAAATAATTTTACTTTCTATTAGTGGCCAGCGAGGGTGAGGGTTCTCTTAGCAGTTGGCACAGCTCACGGTCGGTGTGCCTCATGGACTATCCATAATCACTGACACGGCATATTTCAAGACTATCAACATGGCTCAGGACCATCCACGACCATCGATACAGTACAGCCCAAGGCTGCCAGCACAGCATGATCTAGAACCTGCCAATGGGGATTTTCTTATCGATCGACATCTTACGACCCAAGAGCTATCCACGGCTGCTGACATGGCACGATCCAAGGGCTGTCCACGACCATGGGCACAGCCTAGATTTTCTTATCGACCTGCATGACCCAAGGACGATCCACAATCGCCGACATGGCACGGTCCAAGACTGCCAACATGGCCTAGGACCATCCACGATCGTCGACATGGCAAGGCCCGACTCAGAACCCACTGACATGATGCAAAACCAGCCGACAAGAGTTCTCTTATCCATCGGTATGAACCTACGATCAGTAGATAATTATAAAATTTATAATAAATATTTATAATATTTATAATGAAATTGATAAATATTATTATAAATATTATAAATAATTAATAAATAATATTATAATATTTTTTAAAAAATGATACCTGCAGCTATGGAGAGGGGATCGCATAGAGAGCTCTGAGGATCACCGATGGTGACGTTACAGAAAGACGGCGATGCTAGAGATAGTCTGTAAAATGAAAGAGACACAAGATAGTGAGATAGAAAAAGAGAAGAGAGAGAAAGAAAAAGAGAGAGCAGGAGGGGGGATCGGGCTGAGGGAAGAGAGGAGAGAAAAAGAGAGAGTAGGGAGGGGTTGGGCTCGAACCAGTCGGGGAAGAGAGAGAGAGAGCAAGAGGGGGCAGATCGGGTCGAGGGAAGAGAGGAGAGAGAGAGAGAGAGTAGGAAGGGGTCAGGGCCAGCGATCAAGTTGATCGGGGAAGAGAGGAGAGAGAGTATGAGGGGGGGATCTGATGAGAGGAGAGAGAGGAGAGAGAGAGAGAGAGAGAGCAGAAGAGGGTCGTCGAGGTTGACGATTGGGCCGATCGGAGAAGAGAGGAGAGAGAGAGAGTAGGGAAGAGAGGAGGGGGAAGGTGGTGGAGTCGGCGGATGAGCCAGCCGAGGAAGGAGGAGGGGAGGTGGCAGGGCCGATGGCCGAGTCGGCTAGGGAAGAAGGGGCAAGCGGGGAGGTGGCGGAGCTAGCAATGGAGAGGATGGGAAAGAAGGAGGAAGAGGGGGAGGTGGTGGAGCCGACGATCGGGGAAGAAAATGGAGGGAAGGGTCTCACCGACAGTGGAGAGGAGGGAGAGAGAGAGAGCACTTGCAAGATGCATGAGTAGTTATGTGTTAATCTCAGAATATGGATGTGACTTATGAATACATTAAATATAACATAAAATGTATTAAAATCTATACTATTATATATATTTAATATTTTTTATAATCTTTGCAGGCATAATTAATTTTAAAGTCTTAATCACAAATCAACTAGAAATGGTTCTTCAATACATGCAGGTGAAGCTCGAGTCCAAATTTAGGCTTATTCCATGCACAACACTTGAAGATACACGGACATGGAGAAGGAATCTAATGGATAAAAGAAAAAAAGAAAAATTAAGAAACAAATAAAGATTAGTACCTATTGGCTGGTGCAAAATGGGAAGCTACAGGACTTTATGCATTGAGTGATGCCACATGGAAGGGCCCATGGGTAGAGATATCAACTTGGATTGGGCCCATCGAGTTGGCCCGCCCTGCCATGTAAACGGGGCGGGTTGGATTCATGTTTTAGCAACCCATTTAGAAGCAGGTTAAATAATCCGCCCCATTTGGGTTGTGGGTTATGGCAGGTTCGGGGCGGGCTGGCCCGTCTTCTTTTTTTTAAAAAAAAAACTATACTAAAACTATTTCCTAATTTCAAATCCCTAAATCCTATTTTTGGCCCCAACCCCCATTTTGGTGTCTTTGAAGAATACAAGCTGCGTGACTACATCTACTGTCTATGTCCGGAGTCTAGACGTCGGAGGCCCGTAGCACGTCGACGTCGCCCACCCAAGTAGCACCCATGGTAAGTACTCCCTCTCCCTTGACTCCTGCTCAAATAGCCCCACTGGCCACCCCCCTCCTCCCTTCCCACCTCGACCACCCCCATGGCCCCACTGCCCACCTGCGCGCGCCCCCCCCACCTCTTCTCCTTGCCCTAGCCCCCCACCCGACCACCTTCTCCCCACCCGGACCCCCACCCGACCACCCCCACGGCCCCACCACCTCCAGGCCCCCACCACCCGCCTTCTCCCCCTACCCCCCTCCCCACTCGGTCACCTTCTCCCACCTTAGCCCCCCACCTGGCCAACCCCACGGCCCCACCCCCCAAGGCCCCCACTGCCCACCTTCTCTTTGCTCCTGTCCCCCCACTCGGCCACCTTCTCGACTTCTCCCCAGCTTGGCCCCACACCCGGCCACTCCCATGGCACACAACCCCCCCAGGCCCCTACTGCCCGCCTTCTCTTTGCCCCAGCCCCATCCCACCGGCCACCCCCACGGCCCACCCTTCCTTGCCCACTGCCCAGGCACCCCCCTCCCTCGTGGTCTATTTGTCTCAAACAAATCACTCCCTTTCCTCTTCTTCTTCTTCTTCTTTTGGATAAACTTTTGAAAGGATAACAGTATGTTGGTACCAACATCTAGATATAATTTTTATGTGATCATTTTTTATATCTGAAATTATGTAGATACCGGTATCTCTTATTTATATTTTTATTTTGTTTGATTGTTATCTTTTTTTTTGTTGATTGGTAGATTATTAGCTTATTTCTTCTCTAATGTGTGGCATGTGGCTAATTTCTTGCATCATATCTGAGTCTATGAGTACAATGAATCAAGTTCTAAATATGGATGATGATGAAATCCCTGAAGAATCTAAATTAGATAGTAAAAGTAAAACTAAACCTGGGGTTGAGAAATCAAATAAGAGAGCAAGGGAATATTCTGATGTTTGGAATTATTTCACAAAAATAGGAAAAGACAAAGATGGTATAGAAAGAGCAACTTGTAATGGATGTAAAAAATAGTATAAATATGGTGGAAAAAAATATGAGACCTTTTTTATGATCCATCATCTTCCAAAGTATCCTATAAGAAAGTTGCATGATGTAGGATAATTGATAATTGGTGCTGATGGAAAACAAAGATCTAGAAAAATAGATTAAAAAGTTTCTCGTGAATTGTGTGCATCTACCATTATTCAATATGATTTGTCCTTTTCATTTGTTGAGTATTCTGGGATTAGGGCTTGGGTGAAGTATATCAATCCTGATGTTGTTCCTATCTTTAGAAATACTATTTGTAGTGATATTCAAAAAATTTATTTGAGAGAGAAAGAGAAGTTGAAATAGCTTATAACTAAGATTTCCAATAGAGTTTGCTTGATTTCTAATATGTGGATTGCATGCACTAGTGAGGGTTATATTACTCTGACTGCTCATTATGTTGATGATAATTAAAATTTAAATAGTAAAATTCTAAATTTTGCTCATATGCCTCCTCCACACTTGGCGGTTGAATTAGCTACAAAATTATATAAATTTTTGAAGGATTGGAGAATTGAGAACAAGGTTTTTTCTATAACTCTAGATAATGCCTCCAGTAATAATAATATGTAAGATATTTTGCAAGAGTAACTTTCTTTGAATAATAGTTTATTATGTGGTGGTGAGTTTTTTCATGTATGGTGTGGTGCTCACATTCTTAACCTCATTGTTCAAGAAGGGTTGAAAGTAGCCAATGATGCTTTGATTAAGATTAGGGAATTAGTAAAGTATGTAAAAGGTTCGGAGAGTAAAATACAAAAATTTGATGAATGTATTAAGTGGGTTGGTGGTATTGACTCTTCTATTGGCTTATGTTTGGATGTGTCTATCTGTTGGAATTCCACATATTTGATATTAGAGAGTTTAATCAAATACAAAAAAGCTTTTGCTTCTCTCCAATTGGTTGATAAGAATTATAAATTTTGCCCTACATCCCTTGAGTGGACAAGAGGAGAGAAAATATGTGAGTTAAAGGAGAGAAAATATGTAAGTTCCTAGAGCCATTTTATGAGACTATCAACTTGATTTTCGGTTCTTCTTATCCTACATCCAATCTTTATTTCATGCAAGTTTGGAAGATTGAGTGCTTGTTGTTGGAAAATGAGAGGAATGAAGCCATGGTGATAAGTGAAATATGCAAGAGGATGAAATGCAAGTTTGATAAATATTAGAGTCAATATAGTGTTGCACTTGCATTTGGGGTTGTTCTTGACCCACGCATCAAGCTTATAATGTTGGAGTACTTTTAGTCAAAGATTAATACAAGTAAAGCAAAAGATATAGTGAAGGAGGTGAGAATAAAGTTGAATAAACTTTTTGAGCAGTATGCTAATTCTACAAATGCATCAAGTAGTTCTTTTCAATCTCTATCCATGTCACATGCACATATGCCAATGTCAAGTGGAGGATTAGTTGTTAACAAAGGCAAGAAAATACTTGATGTAAGTGTCTCATCTTGTACTCTTTTTTATATTTTTTTTCATATTCACATTTATTTTATTAATTATATATCTAATTTATGTTTGAAATTGATATAGGAAATTAAAATGTTTGAGAGCCAAACTATTACAAATGCTGAAAAATCTCAATTAGATCTCTATTTGGAGGAGCTGAAACTTGAGTTTGGATTCTATGAAGAATTGGATGTATTGCACTATTGGAATAGCCATAGGCATCGATTTCCAATTCTTTCAATAATAGCATGTGATGTTTTGACTATTCCCATTACTACTGTTACATCGAAATCAGTCTTTTCCATTGGTGCTCGAGTGCTCAATGAATATAGAAGTAGCATACTTTTGGAGAAAGTATAGGTTCTTCTTTGTACTTGCAATTAGCTGTATGGTTTTGTTCATAATGGTAAGCTTATTTTATGTTTTAGATGTTACTTGATTTTTGCTTCTTACTATTTTTTTTTGTGGCTGATTTCTTATTTTTGGCTTATATTTAGCTTGTTTTTTATGATTTTAATTGCTTTGATGTTGATTCTTGATTTCTTATTGTGGTACTTGTAGATGAAGATGAAGGTTCAGTTATGAAAGTAAAAACATCTCTTTCAAAGGAGGGTTCTAATGTTATTGAAGAGATAATTGATGAAGAAAAGAAAGAGAATGAAGAATTGAATGATGAGGACCACAATGATGATATGGAGGATAATTTTTTGGGATTTTGATTTGCCTCTAAATTAGTTTAAAAATTAGAACTTTAAATCTTTTTAGTTTGGATTGTATTAAGTATTTAGTTTGAATTGTATTAAGTATTTAACTTTTATTTGAGTTTGAATTGCATATGGATTTCTATTTATATTTTGTTTTATAGATTTTTTTTTGAAAATTTTGGTGGGTTGGCCCATTTAACCTGCAACCCACAGCGGGTCAGGTTGGGTTGGGGTTTTTTGACCCGCTAGTTAAACGGGCCAGCCTAACCCATCCCATTTAGAGGCGGGTCGGGATGGGCCGTTCCATCTTGACAACTCTACCCATGGGAGAAAGCTACACGCACTGGTGGGCTTGGGAGCAGCTTGCGGGAAGAAATATGGTGCAGCCTGTTATGCACGAAGACACGTGGGAGCAAAATACGGAAGGCATCATAGAAAGAAAATAATAATTTTTGAAAATATCTTTTAGAGAGGAAGAATTTAGATTGTATGGCAACTTTTTCTCTTACCTTATCTTCCATCCTCTTCCTTCTATCTCATCCATTCATTTTCTTTTGCTTTTCCATCTTATCCATCCATCTTTTAACCTTATTTCTTTCATTATTCCCATATCCAAAAAATACAAAATCCTCCTTCCTCTTGATATCTATAAATAAAGTCCAGTACCACTATCTTGATATATCACTCTCCACACCACAACTCTTGTAGAGATCCGTGTGACAAGTAGGAATACCTACCTAATAAAATTTTTTTCACTTTTTTTCCACTTTCTTCCATTCTTCCAACACATGAGAAGGAGAGTTAGCTAGAAAAAGGTTGGTCAAGAGAGGTTTTTATGTTTTTATTTTCTTGTTTCAACTCCAAGCCCTGTTAATGGCTTAGGAGTTAAAATTTTTTTTTTGTATTAAAAATTTTTATCAGCAATAAAAATTTATTTCTTTTCTCATCAATTTAATTTTTATTTTTTGCAAATAGGATAGTTTAAATTCCTATAATTTAATTATTATAATTTTTAATTTTATCACTATAATTATTTAATTTTTATAATTTAAATTTTAACAAGTAGTATAGAATTTAATTTTAGTTAATTTTAAAAGCTTTGATTTAAATCCTGTATAGCTAAGTAATCCTCTGAAATTTGCGATGAAGCGAAATCATGATAAGAAATTTTTTCTTAGGATTTCTTATTTGCTTTTATTTTTTTGAATTCTTCTTTCTTCAAGCTTCTTGTCAAGAGACATGATGAACTATCATTGGATTTTAATCTCTTTATAGTTCATGTTTGATTCGGTGCAAGAAGGATAATAGGTAGAAAGCCTGTAATCTTATGAAATCCTTTTCTCTTATTTTTTGTAGAAAATTTTAATGGATTATTGTTGGATCAGAGCTCCTTCATAGTCCATACTTGGGTAACACAAAAGAAATAATTGAAAGAAGAGTTCTTTAATTAGGGTGAATGTTTGTCTATGCATTACACCTTAATCAATGAATATTATAAGAGAAATCTTAGAAAGACTCTCTAAGTCATTGGTCTAGTAAATTCAAAAGTCCTAGATCTTTAGATTATTGCTCTCTATAATTAATCTACTATTTAGTAGTAAGTAACAAATAATCCTCCAAATTTTTTGTGAAAGCTTGCTTGAGCAAAGATTTGAATGCAATTCAAATATAATTCCTCGTGGGATCGATCCGTACTTGCTGGATGTGCTACTTTGCATATCGTGTACTTATGGTTAATTTTAAGACACAAGATTTTGGCACCGTTGCCAAAAAATTGGCATGTTTTGAATTATATTCTAAATTCTTATTCTTCATACTTTTAGTTTAGTTTTAGTCTGATCTTTCTAACTTTCTTATCTTAGTTTATAGAAAATTGGTGAGTACTGAGAATCGAGTATATAATCTAATCTTTTTCTTTTCTTTTAGCATAGTAATTTGATCTTAGTTTATTATTAGTTTTTAATTGAAACTTGTTTGTTCTTATTGTTTGTGCATAAGCATATTTATACTACTTTAAGGGCACAAATCTAAACAAGATAAGGTGAAGATTTCATCACACTTTCTTAGTCCATAAACAAGTTTTCTTATTTGCATTCATCCTAATTCTTAAATAAAATTAATTAGACGTCAACCCTAGGGACATCCGAGCTTATTGGGACAAGACATCCGAAAGAGTTAGATTGGGTCAGGATTGGCTAGTTGACTGGTGTCTAGAAAAGAAATTCAAGGATAAAAGCCTGAAGAAAGATGGTTTTTTAATTGATTTCGTTCACTTATATGGTCAATCTAATTAGTGTCTAAGAAAAGCAATGGAAGGAGTCCCATTAATCTTATCCTTACCTGGCTAGTTGGCTTGTTGGTTTCTGACTTGGAGGGCTCCAAGGTAATCTTGACAGTTAGAAGCTGTCTAGAATTAAGATAACCTAGGATAGATATTTGTTTGATAAGTATTTAAAAAATAAAAAAATAAAATCTTAACTAATTCTTCTTCCTTTTCTCTCTTTCCTAAAAAAATTTTAAAAATAAAAAATATAAAAAATAAAGTGAATTCTTTCCTTCCCTCATGGAGAAGGATATTAGATCGATTAGTTAGAATTGATTCAATTTCTATTTCAAGCTTGAAAGTTTCTGAAATGGAAGAAACTAATCAACTCCAAATCCTTAAGGATTTATGTTATCCGGTTGGGTCCATCTAGCGTTCTTGCATCATATTGCCCTAACCAACTACAAATAACTTTAAAATTAAATCTTAAATGATTAATATACTTTCAAATTTTACTAGAATAGAGGATGCATATATATTCATTAGAAAATTTAAAGAGATTTGCATAACCATGAGACTGTAACAAGTTTCTGAGGATGAGATCAAACTGAGATTAATCAATTTTATCCTTAAATATAATGCCAAAAAATGGTTATGCAGCCTTCCGAACCATTCTATCATAACTTGGGAGGATTTTGTACGAGTGTTCTTAAAAAAATTCTTTTTCCATTATAAAATACCTAGAATTAGGAACGAGATCAACCAATTTTATCAACTAGCTAGTAAATCATTCTAAAAGTATTTCGATTATTTTAAGAACCTCTTGACGCAATGTCCACACCATAAAATAGAGATCTGGAGGCTATGCCAAATAATTTATGAGGGACTAGACTCAAATTCCAGAACCATGCTAGAGTCCATGTGCCAAGGTCAATTTATGTATAAAGAATCCAATGAGGCCTAACAATTTCTTGAAAACCTAACTAAAAAAAGTTTATAATAAAAAATAACTAGAAAATCAGAAAGACCAACACCTTCAAGAGGTGGAATGATCAAATACCAACATTCTAAGCTGCGGAGGCTAAAATCGCAATCCTAACACGTAGGTTAGAGGCCTTAGAACTATAGAGATCAGTCAGTATAAACCATGTGTCTGCATCCATGTACAGTGGTTGTAGTGCACCAAACTATATCATTAAAGATTGTCCTCTCTTGATAAATCCAACAGAAAAAGGGTGTGCATAGGTAAATGCCACATACTAGAAATCAATGAACAATCCTTATGCACCCATATATAACGCAAGATGGAGAAATCATCCAAACTTCTCATGTTCGTAGAACCCAAATGTAGGCAGTTCTAGTTTCAACCAGCAAAATCCAAGGCCCAACCCTATATTAAACAATCCACCAGGATTCAATAATTATGAAAAAAAACCTAGTTCTTTAGAGAAAAGTCTAGAAGTCCTAGCCAAATCCAATATTGACACTAATGCTATATTGAGTAATTTCATACAAATCAATGGCCAGCTCCTAAATGCTAACATCCAGACCATAGCCCATTTAGAAATGCAGGTAGGTCAACTAGCCTCTACCATGAATGAGTGATAATGAGGTAGGCTGCCTAGCCAACCTAAATCCAACCCAAAAAACTAAAATGATCCACGATCCTAATAGAAAAACTAAGTCAACCAAGTGAATGCTATTCATACTTTAAAATTAGAAAAACAAGTGGATAACAAAGTAGGTACATCTGATAATAGAGAGGACTCATCTGTCGAGCAACTTTATGAACAACCTATCTTACAAACTCAAGCTCTTGAAACTGATTGTACACTTAGCTCAGTATCCATAACTCCTAAAGTTTTTTTTCCAAATTGATTAAGATCTAATAAAAATCAAAATATTTAGATAAAATATTAAAGGTATTTAAATAAGTTCAAGTGAATATTCCTCTGCTAGACATGATCCAACAAGTACCGATCTATGCTAAATTCTTAAAGACCTTTGCACCAAGAAGAGGGCCACTAATGTTCCTAAAAGAGCATTCTTGGCTGCAAGTGTAAGCTTATACTTATCAAGTCACGTGCCAATAAAATATAAGAATCCATGATCCCCCGATAATTTCATGTGTTATTAGAGAAATCTAAATTGAGAAGGCCTTGCTAGACTTAGGGGCTAGTGTAAATATTTTGCCTTATTTAGTTTAATAGCAATTAGGATTGGAAAAACTTCAATCAACAAGGATCATATTGCAATTAGCAGACTGATCTTTTAGGATTTCAAAGAAAATGGTAGAAGATATTTTAATCAAGATAGGCAATTTTATCTTTTCTGTAGACTTCATCATTTTAGAGATCGAACTAGTTTCAAATTTGAAGGGTCATACCTTAATTATTTTAGGAAGACCATTCTTAGCAACTGCTAATGCTGAAATCAATTGTCAGAATGGACTTATGAAGCTATCTTTTGGAAACATGACCATTGAGTTAAATATATTTAATCTGGATCAGAAATTCACTCAGCAAGCTAATGTAAATATAATCCAAGATAAAATTTATGAATCCATTGATATTAGCGATGAAGAAGTTGATCTGGAGTCACTACTACAGAACAAGATTACGACAGTGGTTTATAAATCGCTACCGTAGTCCAAACAATCACTGCTATAGGCTATGATAGCGGTTATATAACCACTACCACTGCAGCCATCATCGTAGATCTATGGCAGCAGTTGTTGTAGTGGTTATAAAAATCGATGTCATAGACTATCTATTGCAGTAGTTTTTGAATCGCTGTCATATTTTGACCTATGATAGCGGTTATGTAACTGCTGCCATATCTTGACTTATGACAGTGATTATGTAACTGTTGCCATAGATTCTATGGCAGTGGTTGACACATGCTTATGACAGTGGTTGGCACGTCTATGACAGCGATTGTAAAATCACTATTGTATCTTTCAAATAATTAAAAAATATAAAATTTTTAATTTTTTATATATTTTATCTGATAAATGCAGAGATATATAATACAAAAAATATTATAAATATAAAAATATTTCTAAAATACTAAAATTTTATTATCGAATAAAATTTATTATAATATTTTTTTAAAAAAATACATCAAAAGTCTCCTAAATCTACATTATCGTCGTCACTGGAAGATGGAGCATGAGCTGGAGCCGAAGTTGGACCTGGAGCTGGAGCTGGAGTCGAAGCCAGAGCTGGAGTCGGAGCTAAAGTTGGAGGACTGGAGCTAGAGCCGGAATATGGGCAATATATCCTCAAAGCTCATGAAGGTACCTCCAAAATACGTGCTGAGCATCGACACCATGTCTCTCACGATGCCCTCCAGATGAGATGCACGCTCCTCAGCCCGATCTACCGACATTGCAGTATGATCTGCCCATGCCAATGTCTTCTCAAGCTCCTCCCGACTAACGACATCGAAAGCCTGTGAAGAGATGATCGCCTCAGACCAATAACTGATCGATGTATGTCCGAGCCTACATCAGATCCTCCTATAGTGCTCAGGCTCCAAGACCTGAGATAAATGGTCATGGGGGCTAGAGGTATCTAGGCCCTCACTCGCGAGCACATCTAACTGATCCTATAATTATAAATTCAAATAAAATTTTATAAGAAATGCTATAATACTAATCATATATACTAATATATTTAATACTTATAAAAATCCTTTCAATCGTGGCATTCATTGATCTGCCTTTCTTTTCCATATAGCTGGATCGAAAGATCTCGCTATGGCTAGGCATCACTTTATCTCTTATCAGCTATAACAATGAATTAGTTTATCAGAAAAATAAAAAAAATATTAATTTAATTTATCTAGTAAGATTTAGAATTCATTACCTTTTTATGCACACGATTGGCCATAGATTTACGATCGAAAGTGTGCGTATACTCCTGGGCTGCTCGATTCTTCCGATTTTGATGGAACCTAACAAGTATTTAAATAAATAATAAATATTTAAAAAATATTTAAATATAACTTTAAGCATATTGAAAAATTTAAAGTTAGTAATTTTATCTCGAACTCCTGGCTCCTCCAATGAGTAATCATCCTCTCCCACTGACTCGAAGGACAGTCCTATATCCAAGAAATAAGCTCTTTCGGAGTGTCTCATCGATGCTTAAGCCATCCTCTATAGAGCTTGATCTTGTAGCTCTGGTATAACTTTTCGATCTTCTTCAGTCGGACATCTCGAGCCCTCTCATGATCAAGAAAGTTGTACCTCCTCTACACAAAGTTATCAAAAGTCACTTATAAAATTATTCTAATCAAACATGGTATAAACATGTAAAATACATAAATATAATTAAGATGCATTTATTCATATCTCCTTCTATATCCGATCCCTGACAGCAGCATTCATCAATCGTCGATCTTTGAGCTCTATAAAAATAATGTCTAACTGCCTCATAAGTACTCTAAAAAAGGAATGCATCTCTCGTACGGTCTTCTCTACTGGCCTCCCCTCTGCATTATACTGCACCATCATCTGATGGTGGCGATTTCACATATACGCCATACATGTGGAACCATAAAATATCCGGCTCGATGATACACCTATAATAAAAATACGTTATGCAAATATATAAATATATAAATATTATATAAAAAACAAATATATAAGTGCACATGCGTCATACGGAGAGAAGGGGAGAGAGAGCGTGCATGGGAGGAAAGAAAATTTAAAAATTTTTAACCTAACCTACGGCAGCGATTTTTGAACCATCACCATAGATCTATGGTAGTGATTATTGAAAATCACTACTATAGATCTACAGCTGTGATTTTCTAATTGCTGCTATAAGTTTATGGCAGTGATTTTTAGTAACCGCTGCCGTAGATTGAAAATAATTTTTTTTTTATTTTTTTAAAATATTATATAATTTTAGAATTTAATGCTCATCTTCATCGTTCATTATCTAAATAATTACCATTTGAGTATCATCGCAAAAGATCGCCTCGATCCTATGGCCCTAGCTTCATCGATCAGAAAAATTTGATTTCAATGATCATGAATGATGATATGATGATCTGATAGATGAAGATCTTCGATCGATCTAAAAATCTACATCAATGATATCGATGATATTTGTAGCATACTATCAAAGTGTCACTTCAATCGGATATCATTATCATGGTCAATTTAGTATGCAATGATTTCAATCATTAAATTAAAAATAAGCGATCAAAGGGCTAAACGACGTCCAATTATGAGATAATTTTTTAGTTAAATGATCTTTGCTATAATTTTAATCATTTTATATGGTGATGATAGTAAAATTTAAATTATTTTCGTATGAACTATTCATGTTAAGCAGATATTGCAAAAGCACGAGCATAACAACCTATGGAGTTTAAGAATGGTTATCAGACGACGTATAGTTTTAGATCATTCTTAATCTCATAAATTAAATTTTATAATCACCATCATAAAAAATAATTAAAGTAGTAGCCAAGATTATTTATAAAAAAAATTCTCATAATTGGACACCATTTGGTCCTTTGATCACTCGTTTATCATTTAATGATCGAAATTAATCTATACTAAATTGACTAAGATAACGATATTCGATTGAAGTAAAACTTTGATAGTATACTACAAATATAATCGAGATCATCGTTGTAGATTTTTGGATCAATCGGAGGTCTTCATCCATCAGATTATCGCATCATCATTCGTGATCGTCGAAATCAAATTTTTCTGATCGATTAAGCTAGGGCCATCGAATCGAGGTAATCTTTTGTGATGATATTCTAATAATAATTATTTAGATAATGAATGATGAATATGGATATTAAATTTTAAAATTATATAATATTTTTAAAAAAAATAAGAAAAAAATATGACAGCAATTAAAAAGAACCGCTTCTATAGGTCGACCTATAGTAGCGGTTGCCGTTAACCACTGCTATAAGTTAGATCTATTACAGTGGTTATGACTAACCGCTATCATAGGTCGACCTATGGTAACGGTTTCTTATAACCACTGCTATAGGTCGACCTATAGCAGCACTTCTTTTTAACCGCAGTGATTTCAAAATCACTGCCATAGTATACACTATCGTAGACTCTTTTTATAGTAGTGAGTCAAATATTTGGCTAAACCATGAACATGAAAACATCGATGAAATACTTGTTGACCATAGGATTAGCCAAAGATGGGAGTCTCCCATTGAACCTCTCATGAAAATGGCTAAACCATCACCCAAGCCATCAATAGAGGAGTCACCTACATTCGAATTGAAACCCTTCCCCAAGCATCTTAAATATGCCTATTTAGATACAATGAAAACCTTGCCTATAATTATTGCATCAAACCTAAGTCCTAAATAACAGAAGAAATTGTTAGAAGTTCTGAAAGAAAATCGAGAAGCAATAGGCTGGACCATAGTAGATATTAAAGGAATAAGTTCCTCCATAATTCAACATAGGATACACCTAAAAGAAGAGGCTAAACCAACTAAAGATGCTTAGAAAAGACTTAATCCAGTAATAAAAGATGTAGTTAAGAAGAAGATTTTGAAATTACTTGATAATGAAATAATTCACCCCATCTCAGATAGCTCTTGGGTAAGTCCTGTGCAAGTGGTACCCAAAAAGTATGGAACAACAATGGTCTAGAATGAGAAAAATGAACTTATCCTGACTAGAACCCAAATAGAGTAGAGGATCTGTATAGATTATAGTAAATTAAATGCGGCAATAAAGAAAGATCATTTTCTTCTATCGTTTATTGATCAAATGTTAGAAAAATTAGATGGATAGGAGTTCTACTATTTTCTTGATAGATACTCCGACTATAATCAAATCCCCATAGCCCCTAAAGACCAAGAAAAGATATCCATTCAGAACCTTTGTCTATAGGTGCATGCCCTTTGGGTTATGCAATGCACTAGCAACCTTCCAAAAATGTATAATCAACATTTTTCTGAGATGGTTGAGCAATTTCTCAAAATTTTCATGGATGACTTTTCTATCTTTGGCCCTACCTTCTTCGAATATTTAGAATATTTGAGACTTATCCTAAAAAGATGTAAGGACAAGCACCTAGTTATTAATTGGGAGAAATACCATTTCATAGTTAGAGAGGGCATAGTTCTTGGCCATGTAGTTTCACAAAAAGGAATTAAAGTAGACAAAGCCAAGGTAGACCTGATTGCAAGTCTTCCATCACCCAAATCTGTCAAAGAAATCCATTTATTTTTAGGATATATTGGATTCTATAGAAGATTCATAGCTAATTTTAGCAAAGTGGCTTGTCCGTTGACCAACTTGTTAGCAAATAAAATTTGAGTTCACTCCTGAGTGCCTAGAATCTTTGAGTTTCTTAAAAAAATACTTATTTCAGCTTCCATTATTCATCCGTCTGTCTGGACTAAACCCTTTGAATTCATGTGCAACATGTCTGATCATGTTGTAGGCATAATTTTAGGTCAAAGAATTAATAAATTGTCTAGAGTTATTTACTATATCAGTAAAATCTTAAATGATGCACAGCTTAATTATACTATCAAAAAAAGAAGTTTCTAGCCATTGTCTTTATCCTTGAAAATTTTAGATCCTATTTGATTGGGTCTCACACCTTGTGTATCCTGACCACTCAGCCATTAGACATCTCTTAGCAAAGAAAGATGCCAAGACGTGCTTAATTCAATAGATCTTGCTTCTTCAAGAATTTGATCTAGAAATTAAGAATAAAAAAAAAATAAAAAATATAGTAGCTGATCACTTATCTCAAATCATAATCATACCATCTAGTAAACCACCTATTAATAATTTTTTTCCTAATGAACAACTCATGTCCGTGTCCATTGAACCTTGGTATGCTAATATTGTCAACTATCTAGCCATTGGTAAAATTTCTGTTGACCTAAAGATTGATTTTGATGATGATAAAGAGTTTTGAGTATAATTTATTATATTACTAATATTATTTTTGAGGATGTGTAGTTTAAATTCTAAGTGCTCATAATAATTTATATAATTTTCATCAATTAAATAGAGTACCATCAATTAAGAGATCATTAAAGAAAAATTAGACTTGACACATCTTAAAAAGAATAATTAATGAGAGTTAAATCAAGTTTAGAAAGCAAGTCTAGCCTATAAATAAATTCGAAGAAGAAAAGCTACTAAAAATCTTATAGCACGTTTGGCATATAACTTAGTCAACTAAGCTAGGAGTTAGTTGACTCAGTCTCAGAGGATAAAGGATATAAAGCACAAAAAAATTAAAATTCAAGACTCAGGAGACTTAATCGACTAAGTCAGAAAGTTAGTCGACTTAGTCTCAGAGAATAGCAGCAGAATAGAAAGACAAATTTTTAAGCTTTATCCACTTAGCAGACTAAGTTAGATTGAGCAGACTAAGACTTAATCGACTCCGAGATACTTAGTCGACTAAATTCACTATAATAGCTAGTTTTTTTAGAACTGCACATTTCAGTTCCAACATTTTTCAACGGCTATTTTTTTGTTTCTAATGGCTAGATCATTTCTTAAAATCTCCACAATAAATTAAAATGGTGAAAAATCTTAAGGATATATAAGAAAATATTTTGAGCATTAAAGAGAAGCTTTTGGAGAATTTTATTGAGTATTCATTGGAAAAGAAAAAGAAGTGAGCTGAAAAGAGAAGAGAAGGAGTTATTTTTAGAGTTACTTTTTATCCTTCTACCATAAATCATCCTCAAGCAAGTGAGAGCAAGAGTGAATTGAAGTAAAAAAGTAATCAAGTCAAGAATCAAGAAGCCTCATTATCACTCAAGCATTCAAGAAGAAGTTAAACATTCAACTATCATTATTCGGACTTCTACCAATTCTTTAAAGAGTTTTGTTTTTCTAAACTTAATCTTTTGTATTTATTTTTGGGTTTATTGTATTTCAAGTTTCTTGGGGTGAGAAACTTGGATTAGTCTAAGCCTAGAGTTGGACATTTATATTGGTTTGATTGATGAGCCAAGGCTAAAACCAATCGAGGTTGATTGTTAGTCTGGATAAAAATAATCACTTATGAGATTTTGTTAGTGATCCAGGAAAAACCAAATGGATTGATTGTGAGCTCGAAAAATAATCATTGTAAAGATTGTAGTTGGAGAGCCTATGTCAAAACCAACCAGGTTGGATTATGAACTTAAGAAAAATAATCGAACTGTAATCAATTGAGTGATTATAGTTGAATTCCGAAGTGGATTACTTGAAAAATAGATGTAGATGCCAAGTTTAATGCTGAACTACTATAAAAGTTTGGTGTTTGTGTTTGTGGTAGTTTCATTTTTATTGTTCTTTATTTATACTTATGTTTTACTTTATTTCACCATGCACATAACATTAAAATTCAGTATATTCATAGCTTAAATTTTTAAATATCCAATTCATCCCCCTCTTAGGTAGCCATCCTTGGATAATAATTGGTATCAGAGCAGGTACTCTATTATTCATTATTGATCTAATGGTCAAGAGCTAAAGATCTTGGCAATCCAAAATGAAATCTCTTTTTAATGATAGATATTCTATAGATAGATCTTCATTATTTAATGGCTCAAATTACTCTTATTGAAAAATTAGGATAAAAATCTTCATTCAAGCACATGACTATAATCTATGGAAGATTATTGTCAATGGTTCTCACACACACAATGCATCATTTATTGATAAATAAATAATGCAACTAAATGCTAAGGCTATAAATATACTCTATTGCTCCTTAGATATTAATGAGTTTAATAAAATTTCTTCATATATTTCAACAAATCAAATATAGGATAAATTGAAAATGACTTATGGGAGAGCAAATCAAAAAGAAGAACCAAACTTCCAAAAGGATAAGCAAGCTTATCCCAACATATGCCTCATGGCTCATGAGGATGAAAGGAAGAAAAAGAAGAAAAAACAATGGAGAAAGAAAATTTTAATTAAAGGAGAGCAAGACAAAGAAAAGAATGAGAAAAAGGAAGAAAGCATTACAAATCATTGCTTAATAGCTCAAAATAATGAGGTAAACATTGATAATTCTTCTAAATTTATATTTGATGAGTTTCAAGAAGGCTTTCATGAATTAATGGATGAATACAAAAATTTAAGGCTGAAAAATAAAGAGCTTAAAAGATCAAATCTTCTTTTAGTTGATGAAAAGAATAATCTTTTGAACGAAAAAGAAGATCTTTTGAAAGATATAAAATATTTAGCCAAAGAAAATAAAGAATTTTTGAAACAAATTAAAACTCTAAGTAACGAAAAAGAAAGATTTTTAAAATCTAAAAAATCTATGATTGAAGAAAATCTTAAGTTAAAGGAAGAACTTTATATATTAAAATTTTCTGCTAAAGAAAAGAGTAAATTTAAAAAATCTCTTTTGAAAAAAAAATATTAAACTAAAAAAAGAGATTGAAATATTAAAGTCTATACTTAACAAGTTTATAATCAGCTTTCAAAAGCTTCAATCTATTTTAATCAATAAAAAGGCTATTTTTGATAAAGCTATAATTTGGTATAATTCTTTTAAAAAATAAAAATTTGTTAAGAATATGTTCACTAAATCTTTAATTAAAAATTACTCTATTAGATGCTTCAAATGTAATAAAGTTGGCCATAAAATTTTAAAATATAACATTAAAGGAATTGACCAAATTTTAGTCAAATAAATTTGGATTTCAAAAGAAATCATATGCTCTAACTCCAATGGATCCAAGATAACTTGGATACCAAAGATTAGCAAATGATTTTGTAGGTACACCAAGGATCCATTGGAATGAAAAGGGAAAAATATTATAGATAGATGCCTTGGAAATGAAATTAGATGGATGATGGCATTTTATAAATTCTAAACTTTTCTCTCATTATGCCATCATTATTCTTTAAATATATTTTAATTATTAATTAGTATAATTATTGAGCATATTTGATTGATTTTGATGATTTTATCATTGCTTAAAATGATCATACTCCATGAATGGAAAGTTTGATTTATTGAATGTATTGACTTTAATGAATTGCTAATATGTATGCATATGATAATTTCTTTCATGCTTTGATAAATATGATTAATTTTGATGCTTATAATAATTTAAATATTTTAATTTTTAAATTAAAATGCTCTCCTCTATATATCATGTTATGAATGAAATATTTTTATCTTAAAAATTTAGCATGATATTTTAATTCTCTCCATATCAATTTTATAATTGATGAATTTTAATTAAAAGTACTTAACTGGGTATGAATGTTTTAACTACTAAATCTATAAGAAAAATTAATTTTTGACTTTCCTCCCATTAGATGTTAAATTATCAAAATTCTTCTAAAATTTTGCATAAGTACTTGGAGATAAGATATTCAATTATAAAAATCAAGTGCTTGATATGTTAATATGCATTATTTTTTAGGCTTACTCCTAAAAATCTGAAACTCCATAGTTAAACTAAACTCATAGAGCCTTCATCTAGTTTTTTCTTGATTTGATCTTATTAAATTTGATTATTAGAACCCCTTAATTGATTAATATTTTTTTAATCTCCAAATTTACTTGAATATTTTTCTTAATCATCAATTTGATTTCTTTTAACTTAAAAGAGAATTTATAAATGACCATTCATATTTTGCTCTAATTGATTGAATTTGAATTTTAAATTTTAAAAAAATATATATTTTTTAAATTTTTTAAAGTTGATATCAAGCAAGATATTCAAGAAAGCTGTTATTTATCTTTAAAGCTAAATATTTAAAGAGAACTTTAATTTTAAATAATTGGTATCACTATTTGTCATGTATTTGATTGATTTATCTTCTGATAAAAAAAAAAAGATTTTATTTCAAATCTATTTTTGCATAGCTATATTTTTTATATGATAATGTTTGAGACAAACTCAAATTTTCTGAATCTAATTACTTGATATTTCTCAAGAAAAGAAAGAAGATGATCTTTTTAAAGAATAACTAAAAATTTCTTTATGGTTTGCCCAGATTATTTTGTTGATATCAATTCAAATTGATTTATTATTCAAAATCCTCAAAATTATTTAATTTGAATCAATTCATCTTTAGCAATTTAAAATCAAAATTATTGGTATCAAGCTGAATTTATAGATTGACCTTTAAGTGATATTGAATTATCAAGAAATTAAATGTTTGGTCTAAATTTTAGTTTAATTGGTATCAATGGTATTATTTTTGTCCTATATCTTATTGCATTATTCTTGACAAAAGATTTGGATATAATGTCTTAAATCTATTTCACATTGATATACTCTTGACATGATACTTTTTGAGATAAATTCAAAGAATCTCATACATTTTTTTTGAACTTAATTGAGTAATATTTCTTATGATAAGAAAGATTTAAATTTAAACAAAATTTTTTTTTGATAGATGCATATATCATACTCTTTTGATCTTTTTGATATTTATTCTTATTATATACATCTTTTTGTAAACATTCTTTGTATTTTATAAAAAATAAATTCTTAAAAAATTTAGTATCTTCTTGAGTGAATGCTATGTTTAATTGATATTTGGATTCATTGATGCTTAGTTCATTCAATTGATGCTTATACCTTTAAATTTTATTTAATTTTAAAATAATTTTATTTACAAAAGTAAGGGAGAAAATATATTTAAGAAAAAATGATCATTTAATTAAAAAATTCTTTGAAATTAAACATATCTTTTAAATTTAGAAAATCTAAATTTAGTGGTTAAATTCGTATTAAATTTACTTGAATTGAAATAAAGAGGGAGAAAGTTGAAAAGTAAATTAATCTAGCTATAAGTATGAAAAATAGAAAGAGAGATATTTTTTAATTTAATTTAATTAAAAATTTTAATTAATTTAAGTCAAGTAAAATTAAATGTGAACTTAAGTTTTCAATCAATTACTTTATGATCTTCTTAAATTGAGCTTTCTCATATTTATTCAATTTGATATGCATAATTAGATTGCCATATCATTTTTTGATAATTATTTGGAGTAAAATTAAATTTAAAAATATATTCTTACTCTAAATAAATTAATTTTGATATATTTTTCTAATTTTAAAGCTTATTTATAAATATAATACTAAACCTTTCATGTGCCAACCTTTTAAACTTAATTTGCATGATCATTCTTGATAAATGATTGGAGTTAAATTAAATTTACAGCATATTTCTTCTCAAAAATAAATTTTTAAATTTAATTTTAAAACTTATTTAAAAATTTAAATTTGATACTAAATTTTTTATATGCATTACAAAATTTTTATGAATTATTTATATTAAAGTAATTTTTACTCAAAATAATAAATTTAAAAATATGACTATCTTTTGCTTTGATACTATTTATTTTATTTTGATCGATACATCTCCGATACATATCTTTTTCGAACTTAATTGATTAAAATTTTTTAAGAAAAAAAGATTGAATATTAAAGTATATACTATACTTGATTTTATATTCAAATCTTTTGACAAATTTGATTTCTCTTAAAGCTTAAAAATGTATATTTAAAAATCTGATAAAAAAATTTATATTCATTCAAAAAGAGGAAGAGCCTTTGATATTTCAATTCAAGTTAATTTTTAAAATTAAAATAAATATTTTAAACTTATTTTGAGTCAAATGATAAATTTTCGAAAGGGAGATGATTTCCTTGATATGGCTCAATTTAAAGCTTTGAAGTTGAGCTTGATGATTTTTCTTCATCTTTTTCATGAGCTTTTTGATGCTATCAAAAAGAAAGAGAGGAATGTTGAGTATATACTTGAAGGATTTATCCTTACGAAACTTAATAAATTGTATTGATGCTTGAAATAAAAATTTAATACTCATTAATATGAATTGAGAATTTATCCTTACGAAACTCAATGAATTATATTAATGCTTGAAATGAAAACTTAATACTCATCGATATGAATTGAAATATTTTTTTGATATGAGTATATGAAATATGTACAATAAATTAAAAGAATAATTAAAAATATTCATGAAGTACTTATTCATATGTTTAATATATACTTCATAATATATTTTAGCAAAATATATAGAAATACATTATTTGCTTTTATTGTGCATATACTCAAAATTTTGTTATCATCAAAAAGAAGAAGATTGTTGATCTAAAGATTGATTTTGATGATGACAACGAGTTTTGAGTATAATTTATTATGTTACTAATATTATTTTTTGAGGATGTGTAGTTTAAATTTCAAGTGCTCACAATGATTTAAATAATTTTTATCAATTAAATAGAGTACCATCAATCAAAAAATTATTGAAGAAAAATTAGACTTAACACACCTTAAAAAGGATGGTTAATGAGAGTTAAATCAAGTTTAGAAAGTAAGTTTAGCCTACAAATAAATTCGAAGAAGAAAAGCTACTAAAAATCTCATGACACGCTTGGCATGCAACTTAGTTGACTAAGCTAGGAGTTAGTTGATCTAGTTTCAGAGGATAAAGAAAACAAAAAGCATAAAAAGATCAAAATTCAGGATCCAGGAGACTTAGTCAACTTAGTCTCAAAGAATAACATCAAGGCAAAAAGGTAGATTTTTAAGCTTTGTCCATTTAGCAGACTAAGTCAAATTGAGCAGACTAAGACTTAGTCGACTTAGAGATACTTAGTTGTCTAAGTTCACTATAATGGCTAGTTTTTCTAAAACTATATTTTTCAGCCCTAACTTTTTTTAATGATTATTTTCTTATTTCTAATGACTAAATCACTTCAAAAAACCTCCAAAATAAATTAAAATGATGAAAAATCTTAAGGATATATAAAAAAAATATTTTAAGCATTAAAGAGAAGCTTTTGGAAAGTTTTATTGAGTATTCATTAGAAAAGAAAAAGGAAGTGAATTAAAAAGAGAAGAGAAGGAGGTATTTTCAGCATTACATTTTGTCCTTCTACTATAAATCATCCTCAAGAAAGTGAGAGCAAGAGTGAATTAAAGTGAGGAAGTAATCAAGTCAAGAATCAAGGAGCCTCATCATCACTCAAGCATTTAAGAAGAAGTAAAGCATTCAACTATCATCATTCAGACTTCTTTCAATTCTTCAAAGAGTTTTATTTTTTAAACTTAATCTTTTGTATTTATTTTTAGATCTATTGTATTTCAAGTTTCTTAGGATGAGAAACTTGGATTGGTCCAAACTTAGAGTTGGACATTTATATTGGTTTGATTGGTGAGCCAAGACTAAAATCAATCGAGGTTGATTATTAGCCTAGAGAAAAATAATCACTTATGAGATTTTGATTGATAATCCAGAAAAAAATAACTAAATTGATTGTGAGCCCAAAAAATAATCATTGTAAAGATTGTAGTTGATGAGCCTAGGTCAAAATCAATCGAGTTGAATTATGAACCCAAGAAAATAATCAAATTATAATCAATTGAGTGATTATAGTTGAATTCCCAAGTGAGTTACTTGGAGAGTGGACGTAGGTACCAAATTTGATGCCAAACCACTATAAAAGCTTGGTGTTTGTGTTTGTGTAGTTTCATTTCTATTGTTCTTCATCTATACTTGTGTTTTACTTTATTTCATCAAGCACGTAGAATTAAAATTCAGCATATTCATAGTTTAAATTTTTAAATATCCAATTTATCTTTTCTCTTGGATAGCCATCCTTGGACAACAGTTCCTTCCCACTGGATCACTCGGGATAAGCATAAATTCTTTATCCAAGTGAAGTATTTTATTTGGGATGATCCATATCTTTTCAAACAGTGTCCTGATCAGATTATTAGGAGGTGTATCCCAGACCATGAGGTTAAGAGTATTTTATCTTTTTATCACGATCGAGCATGTGGTAATCACTTCGCATCTAAAAGGACAGCTACAAAAGTCCTCCAATGTTGATTTTATTGGCCTAATTTATTTAGAGATGCACATGAGTACTATAGAAGTTGTGCTCGATGCTAATAAATTGGTCGAATCACTAAGAAAAATATGATGCCACTTAATCCAATCTTGGTGATTGAAATTTTTGATGTATAGAAGATTGATTTCATGGGGCCATTTTCAAACTCCTTTGAAAATTAATATATTTTAGTAGCTATCAATTATGTCTCTAAGTGGGTAGAGGCTATCTCTTGTAGATCTACAGATAGCAAAGTGATCATTAGATTTCTCAAAAAAAATATTTTCTCTCATTTTGGTACTCCTAAAGCAATCATTAGTGATCAATGGACATACTTTTGCAATCGATCCTTTACTACGTTAATGAAAAAATATAATGTCATCCTCAAGTTGGTCACACCATACCATCCTCAAACTAGTGGGTAAGTAGAAGTATCCAACAGACAAATCAAATAGATTCTGAAAAAAATCATTAATGCCAATAGAAAGGATTGATCCTTAAAACTAGTAGATGCACTCTGGATATACCACACCGCCTTTAAGACCAACCTAGGAATATTTTCTTATAGGATTGTATTTGAAAAATCTTATCACTTGCCTATTGAGCTAGAACACAAAGCCATGTGGGCCATCAGAAAATTAAATATGGACTTGGATGCAGTCAGAAACTATAAAAAGCTTCAGATTAATGAATAAGAAGAACTTAGAAATAAAGCTTATGAAAATGCCAGGGTGTACAAGGAACGAACAAAAGTATTTCATAATCAAGTAATTCTTAAAAAATCTTTTACTCCTGGATAGAAAATTTTCTTATACAATTCTAGATTACACCTATTCTCTGAAAAGCTGAGACCTAGATGAATAGGATCCTTTTTAGTTAAAGAAGTCTTCCCATATGGGATAGTAGAAATCAAAAATTCAAGCAATGGTGCTATGTTTAAAGTAAACGATCAACAATTAAAATCATTCTTAGAATTACCTACCGAAGGTATTGAGGAAGCCATGGTTCTTTATAAACCAACATATTTCGGTTGATCTATTTTCAGCATTTAGTCTGCTTGAAGACTTTAAACTTAGCGCTCCTGAGAGGCAACCTAGATCCTTGTATTTTAATTTTTTTTTAGTTTATTTAGATCTTATTTCAGTAAAGTTAATGATGAATAAGTTGGGGGGAAGAGCTAAAATTGCATCCTCAAGAACATGTGAAGAAACCTACTGAACTAAGGACATATCAAATCAAGTGTCTTTTTTTTTATCTATTATATTTTTTTTAATTTTCTTACCCTATTAAGGATAATATAGAATAAGTTAGGGGGTGAGGGATAAACTTTGAACTTTACTTTGAATCTTTATACTTATAAATTTATTGATATTCATATAACTGACTATGCTTCAGACTTGAGTAATATTAGATATTTTAGTAGCATGTATGCACACTTTAGATAAGTTGAGGAGTATCGAGGAATTGTATATAATTGATATAATTCAATAGAAAATTGAGTCAAGAATAAAAATTTATTTTTGAGCATTTCTAACTTGTCCTATTCATATATAAAGAGAGTTGACTTTTTATGGGCATAAGTGGGATATATTGATGCATATAGTTTATTCAAAAAAAATATTGATTTTCTATCGAGTAATCGGATCTTGTTGCCTAAGTAAGCAATGATATTCATATCAAAAAATGAATATTATTTTAAAAAAAAATCTCATATAGTCAAGTCTCAATCCATAGCCTATTTGACTCGAGTCAGTAAGTTCGAAGGATGTTTTATACTTAATGCCCTAAAATCAACTGATTTGAAAGTTATTGGCCTAACACTCACTACAAAGGTTAAATAGAAAACTTAAGTAGTTAAGACATTGCACAGACTGTATTTTATCTAAAAAAATAAAAAAATAGATGTGCGAATGCAAAACCACTAGTCCATCTTAGAGTTAGACGATCTAAAGATAAAGGTAGGAATGAGTCAAGAAAATTTTTTTGTAAATTTTATATTCTTTACTCAACTATTCTACCAGATAGTCTTAATATCCCAATGACATACGTTGATCATTTTTTAGGTGATTATCATTTGCTTCTAAAATTGCTAAATAAATACTCATGTCGAAGAAAGTCAGTATTCTACATCAATATTTTTTTTACTCGAGGATGAGTAAAGTTCAAGTTGGAAAGTATGATGAATACATTAAACATAATATTAAACGTATTAAAATCTATGCTATTATATTTATATTTGATATTTTTTATGATCTTTATAGAAATAATTAATTTTAAAATCTTAATCACAAACCAACTAGAAATGGCCCTTCAATACATGTAGATGAAGCTCGAGTCTAAATTCAGACTTGTTTCATGCACGATACATGAAGATACATGGATTCAAAGAAGAAATCTAATGGATAAAAGAAAAAATAAAAAATTAAGAAATAAATAAAGATCGGTACCTATTGGCCAATGCAAAAATGGGAAGCCACAAAACTTTATGCATTGAGTGATGCCACATGGAAGAGCCCATGGAAGAAAGCTACGCGCACTGGTGGGCCTGAGAGCGACTTGCGGGAAGAAATATGATGTAGCTTGTTTTGCACGAAGACGCGTGGGAGCAAAAAACGAAAGGCTTCATAGAAAGAAAATAATAATTTTTGGAAATATCTTTTAGAGCGAAAGAATTTGGATTGTATGGCAACTTTCCCTCTTACCTTATCTTTCATCTTCTTCCTTCCATCTGATCCATTCATTTTCTTTTGCTTTTTCATCTTATCCATCCATCTTTTAATCTTATTTCTTTTATTAGTTCCACATCTAAAAAATACAAAATTCTCTTTCCTCCTGATACCTATAAAAAAAGTCTAGTACCATTATCTTGATATATCACTCTCCATACCATAACTCTTGTAGAAATCCATGTGACAGGCGAAAATACCTATCCAATAAAATTTTATCCATCTTTTTTTTTACTTTCTTCCATTCTTCCAACACATGAGAAGGAGAGTTAGCCAAAAAAAAGATTGGCCAGGAGAAGTTTTTATGTTTTTATTTTCTTGTTTCAACTCCAAGTCCTGTTAATAGCTTGAGAGTTAAATTTTTTTTTGTATTAAAAATTTTTATCAATAATAAAAATTATTTTTTTTTTATTAATTTAATTTTTATTTTCAGCAAATAGGATAGTTTAAATTCTTGCAATTTTATTCTTGCAATTTTTAATTTTAGCACTAGGATAGTTTATTTCTATAATTATTTAATTTTTATAATTTAAATTCTAGCAAGTAGTAAATAATTTAATTTTAATTAATTTTAAAAGTTTTGATTTAAATCATGTCTAGTTAAGCAATCTTCTGAAGTTTGTGATGAAGCTAAACCATGATTAAAAACTTTTTCTTAGAATTTTTCATTTGCTTTTATTTTTTAGAGTTTTTCTTCCTTCAAGCTTCTTGCTAAGAGACTTGATGGACTATCATTGGATTTCAATCTCTTTATAGTTCATGCTTGATTCGGTGCAAGAAGGATAATAGGTAGAAGGCCTATAATCTTTTGAAATTATTTTCTCTTATTTCTTGTATAAAATTTTGATGGATTATTGTTGGATCAGAGCTCCTTCATAGTCCATACTTGGGTAACACAAGAGAAGTAATTGAATGGAGAGTTCTTTAATTAAGAAACATTATAAGAAAAATCTTAGAAAGACTTTCTAAGTTATTAGTCTAGTGGATTCAAAAGTCCTAGATCTTTAGATTATTGCTCTCTATAATTAATTTACTATTTAGTAGTAAGTAACAAACAATCCTCCAAACTCTCTGTGAAAGCTCGTTTGAGCTAGGATTTGAACGTAATTCAAACATAATTTCTCATAGGATCGACTCATACTCGCTGGACATGCTACTTTGCACACCATATGCTTGCGGTTAATTTTAAAATACAACAGTGATCCTTGAGAAGAAGTGTTATAAATGCTTATTTAGTGATGTATTATATCTAGTAAGTTCTTCTAGTGGCTATAAATACCCATGAGATCATTTTGCAATATAATAATGAGCATTTTGAGCCTCTGAGTATCTTCAAAAATTATAATATTATTTTATTTTGAGCCCATCATTCTTCTATTAACAACTTCAAAGTAGTATTAAAGCCAATAATGTCTACCAATAATCTCCTACAACCCTCATTTTCTCGTCTCACCAAAACAAACTATGAAAATTAGTACTTACAAATAAAGGCTCTACTTAGGTCTTAAGATCTTTGGGATCTAATAGAAGAAGGCTATCAAGAGTCAAGAGAAGAGGCTCTCACTAATCAACAAAGAAAGTCTTGGAAGAAGGATAAGAAAGTCTTATATTTCATCTATCAATCTATAGATGAATTAGCTTTCAAGAAGATCATGGCAACAACCACTTCAAATTAAACAAGCATAAGATATTCTCCAAAATTCTTATAAAGGAGTCAAGAAGGTAAAAAAAGTTCATCTCCAAACTCTTTGAGATGAATTTGAAGTCCTACAAATGAAGGAATCCGAATGTGTTTTAGATTATTTCATAAGAGTCTTAGTCATTGTCAATCAATTGAGGAGGAATGATGAAACTATGGATGATACCAGAGTAGTAAAGAAAATTATGCGCTCATTGGATGTAAAATTCGATTATATCATGGTTGCCAAGAGTCAAAGGATTTGGAAGAAATGAGCATAGATGAGTTTATGGGTTTCCTACATGCTCATGAAGAAAGATTCAATAAGAAGAAGTAAGAGTCATTGGAGCAAGCTCTTCAATCTAAGTTCACTTTGAAGGAGGAAAAAGAAGACTACTCCAAGAATGAAAGGACTCAAAGAGACCGAGGATGGGGCTATGGCCAATGGAGAGGTCATGGATGCGGCCAAGGACATGGAAGCTATGACAATAAAGAGGAGTTTAGCCCAAGTCCGAAAGGAGGGTGTGGACAAGGAGGCTCATCTAGAGGCAGAAAGTATGATGATTCTAAAGTTTGTTGTTTCAATTGCAAGAACTTTGGTTATTATACTTCGAACTATTAGTATAATGATGCCAACCAAGTTGAAGAGAAGGCTCATTATTTAAAAAAGAAAGAAGAAGATGGTAATGAAGTCTTATTGCTTGTTTGCAAAGAAGATGACACCAGTAAACAAAATATATGGTATTTAGATACCAGTGCAAGTAATCATACGTGTGGCTATAAGATCATGTTTGTGGAGTTGGATGAATCGGTGTATAGATGTGTATCTTTTGGTGACTCCTCCAAAGTAGACGTGAAGGGCAAAGGTAAAATTCTTAGTCAATTAAAAGATGAAAGTCATAAATTTATCTCTAATGTTTATTATATATCAGAGATAAAGAACAATATTTTGAGTTTAGGACAACTTTTGGTAAAAGAATATGATATGAAAATGAAAAATAGAAATCTATTTTTGAGAGATCAAAAGAATAATTTGATAGCCTATGTTTAAATGACAAAAAATAGAATCTTCATGCTTAATATCAAACATGTCAATATTAAATATTTGAATGCAAGTGTGAAGCATTGCTCATGGCTTTGTCACTTGAGGTTTAGCCATCTTCATTTTAGTGGCCTCAAGCAAGATGGTAAAGAGCTTACTGCATATTGACTCCCCAGAATAATTTTGTGGAAGGTATGTTCTTAGTAAGCAATCAAGGAAGAGTTTTTCCAAAGAAGCTTCTTATCATGCAAAGAAGCCACTACAACTCATCCACACCAACATATGCGGGCTAATTTTTCCAACATCCTTTAGAGAGCATCATTATTTTCTAACCTTTATTGATGATTTTAGTAGAAAAACTTGCGTGTATTTTTTGAAGAAGTTTGTAGTATTTTTCATATTCAAGAAGTTCAAAGCTATGGTAGAAAAATAATGTAGCTACTACATCAAGGCCTTGTGATCCAATCGTGAAGGCAAATTCACATCCAAAGAGTTTGAATATTTTTATGAAGAGCATAGCATTTGACAGCTCTTGATGGCACCCTATTTTTTCCAACAAAATAGTATGGTGGAGAGAAAGAATCGGATTATTCTTGATTTGATTTGAAGTATGTTGAAGATGAAGGTTATGCTGAAGAAATTTTGGATGGAGGCCGTAAACTATGTGGTCTACTTACTCAATCGATATTCTATAAAGAATCTAAAAAACATAACCCCACAAGAGATATGAGTGGAAGACAACTTAGTATCTCTCACTTGAATATTTTTGGGAGTATCGTCCTTGCTCAGACCCTTGACAAAAGAAGAATGAAGCTTGAAGATAAGAGTAAAAAGTTTATCTTCATCGACTATGATACTCAATCTACAACCTACTGGCTCTTTGATCCAAAGACTAAAAGGATTCATATTAGTAGAGATGTGGAGTTTCATGAAGATAGTATGTGGAATTAGCAATCAAACAAATCGCTATGTTATGACGAGAAGAAGAAGAGAAAGAATCAAAGGTGCATTTTAATATTTCTTCACTACCTTTATCTTCACATTCAAGAGTATCACCTCCTTTGAAGGATAGTCTAATGCAAAGGAAGGCAAGGAGTTTACGAGAGCTATATGAGATAACAAACAAACTTAATCTTGTTTGTTTGTTAGCTAACAATGAACATATTTCTTCTGAAGAAGTAATACAAGATAAGATTTGAATCGTCAGAGATGAGGAGATTAAAGCAATAGAGAAAAATGATACTTGGAAACTTACTATTCTCTCCGAAGGTCATAAACCCATAGGTGTCAAATGGGTTTACAAGAAGAAAAAGAATGCTCAAGAACATGTAGAGAAGTATAAAGCAAGATTGATGGCCAAAAGCTACAAGCAACAAATTGGTATCGACTATGAAGAAGGATTCATCTCGGTTATTTGCATGAAAACTATAAGATTGCTCATCTTTATTGCAGCACAATTCAAATGGATAATTCTTCAAATGGTTGTCAAATTAGCTTTCTTGAATAGATTTTTAAAAGAAAAGGTCTATGTGAATCAATCCGAAGGGTATGTGAAGAAGGGTCATGAAGAAAAAATTTTGAAGTTAAAAAAGATGCTCTATAGCTTGACACAAGCACCTAAAGCATCAAATAGTAGAATTGATGCATGCTTCAAAGTTAATGGCTTCATGCAATATTCGCATGAGTATACCTTGTATGTGAAGAAGAAGAATGAAGATATATTACTTGTTTCTTTGTATATAGATGATTATATTTTTTTAGGAAGCAACCCTCAAATATTTGAAGAATTCAAACAAGTTATGATCCTAGAGTTCGAGAGATGATAGATTTGGGGCTTATGTCATATTTTCTTGACTTAGAGATCAAGCAAAATATTGAAGGCATCTTCATTTCTCAAGAAGCATATGCAAAAAAGATTGTTAAGAGGTTTAAGATGGAAGATTGCAAGCCAATAAGTATCTCCATTGATTGTGGAGTCAAACTATCAAAATTTAAAGAAGGCAAGGTGATGGATTCTACTTTTTATAAAAGTTTAGTTGAAAGCTTAAGATATCTTACATGTATAAGACCAGATATTCTATATGGAGTTGGCTTACTAAGCCATTTCATGGAGGAATCAAAATTTACACCTTGAATGGCTGTAAAAAAAATTCTTCGTTACATCCGAGATACTGTATCTCATGGATTAATGTATTCTTCTTCTTATGATTTTCGCTTTTTTGGTTATTCGGATAGTAATTGGAGAGGAGATTCGGATGATAGAAAAAGTACAATCGAATTTATTTTCTACATGGATAATATGACATTCACTTGGCTATCTAGAAAGCAATATATAAATTGTGACTCTTTCTACTTGTGAGGCATAATATGTTGCGGCATCTTCATGTATTTACCATGCCATATGGCTTCGAAGATTATTATAAAATGTTTACTTCTCTCAAATTGATGCTACAAAGATATATGTGGATAGCAAGTTGGCAATCGCATTAGCAAATAATCCGGTCTATCATGAAAGGAGTAAGTATATCGACATCCATTTTCATTTGATAAAGGAGCATGTAAAGGAGAAGAATGTAGAGTTAACTTATGTGAAGACTCAAGATCATGTTGCCAATATCTTGACCAAGCCACTTATAGTAGATCAATTTCACAAGCTTAAGAATTTACTTAGCATGAAAGATGGAATACAATTATGTTTAAAGAGGGGTGTTAGTAAATAAACTTAATTGTACTATTATTAGTATTGAAAGTCAAAGAGTTTTGGGAGTCAAAGAGTTATATAGTCATATAAAAACTCCTATTATCTAAAAAATGTATGAGTAATTATGTATTAATCTAGGAATATGGATGTGTCTATTCAGAAGAAATGTTATAAATACTTATTTAGTGACGTATTGTGTCTAGTGAGTTTTCCTAGTAGCTATAAATATTCATAGGATCATTTTGCAATATAACAATGAGCATTTTGAGCCTTTGAGTATCTTCAAAAATTATAATATTATTTTATTTTGAGTCCATCATGCTTTCATTGACAACTTCATTGTCTATGTTAGATATATATCATCAAGCATATATGATCAGTTAAATTATTAAGTTTTCAATTAACTGTGGGTATAACATTATTCATGAACATATATATATGGTCAAGATTGTGGGACATATGATAGGGAACAAGTTGTGGATATTCCTTATTTATGTTCCCCTTTTTTTCTTTTTTCTTTTTTTCTTTTTCTTTTTTTTTTTTTTTTTCACTAGAGCTATATAAGATCTATGTAGCATTTTACTTCATGATCGAGCTGACGTACCGATATAGTGTACCCAAACCGAACAATGCTCTGTGATAGTCTGATGGATCATTATGGTTCATCCTAAAGGTTACCATATGTAAAGCTCATGGGAGCAGATGAATGGATCGAGGATAGGGGATGATGTGACCAAGAAATCACTTGACCATGCGAGAAGGTGACAATCAATGATAAAGATGGATGTGTGTTCGCTCTCCTTTTCTGATGGTTGTTCTGTGATCTCTCTTGCAAGTGGGAATAGTTCCAGTGGACCATTTTTGCATTCGAGTGCTGAAATTAATATGCTTTCATATCAAAGGATTCATTTGCCAGCTAGGTGTGGATAGCCTACACAAGATCCTACGCTAGATGATAGTGATCTAACACAAGAAAAAATGTTTGGATGCTAATGAGATTGAATAATTGTTCTCATTAAAGATTGAAGAAGAGAGTGAGAGCATAAGCCAGCTTTTTTGTTTTCTTGGGCGAGGTGGTGTTACGGTCGGTCTCCTGGTCTGGTCGGTGCTGACACTGAGTTCGACATTGATAAAGCTGTAGACGTGTATAGCATGTGAGCTATATATGCTAAGATCCGCAAGCATGGATTTCTGGGGAATGCTCTGACCATGGTCCACCAGACTAGATGGTGCCATGCAATGGATGGGCCCCGGCTTTACACAAGATTTGCCATCGATCCCATCATTTCACTTGACCTCCATCTGCTTGGAATTGTGGATATGAGCCCTCCATGGTACAAGAGTGATGCTAAGAGAGTACTGCTAATTTTCTGTTATGTCTCATGCATGCTTTAGTGGCATGTCAATGTCGTGGCTCAGAATCATGCAGTTGATTCTAAATGTTGGGCCTGAACCGCACGTAACCAGATCATGATTCAAACTTGAGTGCAAGGTAAAACATACGAGGGGTGATGCAACTTAGATCTATCGACATAAAGAATAATTTACAGTTAACTGAGGAGACTTTGCATGACCTCTCAATCACAATCACATTCACAAAAGACAATTTAGTGAATGACATTTTTTGGTGGGTAGTTGGGATCAATGGGACAATGTTCAGAACATAATGATGCAACTCAAAAGAGAAGAAAAACGGGGAACAGAAAATGGTACGTCATATGAGATAAGCATCAAATTATGGATCACGAGTGATTAACGTAGAGTACATTCTAAAACTTTGAACATTTACATAAATGAAGATAAAATCTCAAGAACTCTGTAAAAGCAAACCGTTGGCCACTGTCTTGCTTTAAGAATTGGGCATTTCTCAAATTGGTCCCATCAAAGTGGACGCATAGCACATTAACACATCTGAACTTCTCCTATATTATACTTATTTCAGCAGATATTAGAGAGGAGTCCTGTTTATTAATAAAACTTTTGTACTTTGAACAACAAGGTACACTATCAAGTATTTTCATCCAAAAGAGACAATTGTCTCAACCATCAAGATGGAAGGAGTTCTATACCATTACAATGCATGCAAGTTCTATCTGTGTTCTTTCACCAATGAATCATGCATGAAACCATTTGGCTCTCAGCATGTGTGAAATAAACACCATAACTATTTTTTAAAACATACGGTATCCAAGAAACTTCAATCAAGAAGATATGCATGCTCTTTCTAATCTACCAAGGACCGCAGATCGATCAGCTTTACTGCTCTCCATAGTCACTTTTTCAGCAACCAACTTTTCCAGAGTTCTAAAGGGTCCCATCACCATCCTTGCCCATGTCAATCATTAAGTGTTAGACCCCCCCCCCCCACCCTGCCAGTTGCAAGAACAAGGAAATGAGGCCTCCCACCTGGCAAGATCTCTTACCAAAGGGAAAAAAAAAAAAAAATTCTGGATGGTGGAGGACGCACACCCCTTCCCATTCCCATACAACTAATTTCTCCCACGTAATAATTAAAAGTTGCTTGCAAGTTGCGGACGCACCGCCCCCCAACATCTAGAAAGCAGTCCAAAACCCCATTCGGGAGCCCCACACCACGAGTGGACGGATAGGCCGACCGGATCCTTCGTTCGATTCCTCGAAACCATTACCCCAAGAATAATCGTGTCTCCCCCAACTCGCCGAGGAAAAGGAAGCTTTTTCTCTATATATATATATATATAAATATTTATCTATCTATCCATCTATCTCTATCTCATTTGCTACAACAAGGACCACCGAGACTCGAGCCCACAGACTAACGTGCATGGATGAGGCTATAATAAAAACTCAGTCAAACCCCACATCAAAGCTCAATAATTGAGCTAAAAAGCTATGACACTTTACACCACCTTCTTTTTTTCCCCATCTTTTCTTCTTCTCACCTGCCTCAACTTGGGCCCTCAAAAGGCTCACACAAAAAAATGTGGTTGGAAGGGATCATACCCTAGGAGAGGGAGAAGGATATGGACTAGACTCCCTACGGCTACGGCCTCTCGTGTGTCTCTTCTGCACCCAAAGTTCGAGGTTCGAATAGAAGTGTAAAAACAAAGGAACATGGGTTCATGTATCCATGACCATCTGTCTCCTCGCAGGTTGGAGGCATTTTAACCATTTGTAGGGCCAGTTGGATGCCTGAGAGTTGAGCCCAACGACGTGGTCCTTGGAATTTATTAGGGGGTGGAGGGTGTGGTGGTTGGATGGATATTGATGCTAATACGTGAGCCCCATGCCACCTTCCTCCTCCATTTAGGTTAGCTAGTTGGGCAGCTTGCAACATTAAGGGCTCCCCCAATATCTTCGGTCCCAAGGGGATGGGCAGATGGCTTGGCGAAATTGTAGTAGGTTGGCTTTGATCACGGTGCGAGTCTGTGCAATAAAATGGGGCTTTGGCACAAAGCCTCTGTCATGAATGTCCCATGACAGCTTTCATACATGTGAATTTGACTCAGTGGTCTATATGCATTTCTTTGGAATATTAATACTTTGTCACAGATAGATAGGATGTGGTTGCTCAGCTCGATAGGGGATTGTTCTCACATTTGGTGTTTAAGTTTTTTTTGCCAAGAATAAGCTTGATTGCAATGATTGGGTTCCATTTTCACTCGTTCTATCACTACCTTGGTCATAAAAGTCGAGAATCTAAAGTAAGTGAAATTAAGAAATCACACATAGCCATCATATTATGCTGCATTTGAAAACTTGCAAACTAAATTGTCCGAGCTGGCTTGTATGTAACATCATGCAATCGATGCAGTGGTGATGCATGTTCCCTCAAAAATTTAACTTGGTTGACTAAAATATTATTGAATAATAAAATTATCATTATATTATTGTTATTATTAAATAATGAAATTAAAAAGGACATGATGTATGTGAAAGCTAGAGATAAGCATAGATATTGTATCTTACCATGAATGTCTCAGGGATGCTTATAATATCTCACAACATCAATAATTTTATATTTTTTCTAAACAACAATTATTTATTTTATGCTATGCAAAGTCATTGAAAAATACTCGTCATTTGCTTGTGCATGCAGAAATCTTGTCCTTGCATATTTTAAGCTCCGGCATGACTATGGTGGACATACTCTATCATTTCTTTCTATATAATTTTATTTCTTGTCAATAGGTTGATACGAGTAGTAAATGAATATCAACATGAATGTGTGGAATATTATATTTTCCATTATAAGGAGCTCCAATGTTATAATCTTCATCATCCAAACAAGCCAGTCATATAAAGACCCTAAACTCTTATGCTATCCAACTCTCCCCCTTTAATGCAATGAGACCCCTATTCGCAAACCAGAGAATGTATTGATACAAGACTACATATTCCTACATGACCAAGCTCATTTGATTGCTACGTACATTCTCATTATTTACACCAAAGTTCTCCACCAATTGCACATCTTACATTCCTACTAGTCAATAAGTACTATTTTATGTACCTTAAAGAACAATATAATCAACCTACATATCTCTTTCACTTCTTCAAACTAATTATATATCAAAACCCTAACACATATCTACAGAGAATTCTGTCCTTGTCTTGCTTTCAATCTTTCCAAGTCTTCAGTATATTTCTCTTTGTTTCTCCCAAGATCTCTCTCTCTCTCTCTCTCTCTCTCTCTCTCTCTCTATATATATATATATATATATATATATATATATATATATATATATCTTTATTCCCATAAGACTGTCACATTCCCATTTCCAAAGCTTTCACATGGACCCGGATATGTCTGTGTCCTTAATTTAGGTTTCTTATAATCCTTTTAAATGTGTGAATCTCTTCATTTCTCCCTTTGACTCTTTCCCATTCCCATACCTGGGCTCGAGCACTGATGTGCTGTCATGCACCTCTAGTAATATAAAAAGGAGAGGGACAACCAAAAGCACCTCAGAACGTCTCCATCTGTGAACAAATCCAATTCCATTTTCTTAGGGAAAGGGCTGGGCCCTTGTTTAAGTATATAGGGGAGTTTGAGACTTTCGGTAGCAGGAATGGAATTGATTAATCCTTTGAGGTGATGCTGTTGTGGACGGATTATATGAGATTGAAAGCATATTGTGATGTTCGAAGGGAATGAGTGGGGGAATAATTCAGTAATGTCGAGTCAATATCCACGACTTTATGCAAGGGTGGGCCCACAAAACCATTGCCCCAAGAGAGCGAAAATGGAATTTGGTCAGTCTGGGTCTTTGCATGCATCAAAACTGCGTGTGAATGAAATCTACCATCCAATGGATGCATTATCGATCATGTGATCCTCATATGGAACCAATCGTTCCCTACCATCCATTTTGGAGACTGAAAAGCTGAAATATGGATATGAGTTGGAGGAAAATTAGATCATCTCACCATCTGATGGATGCATTATTGATCATGTGATCCGGATATGAGATTCCCAATCATCCATTTTGGAGACTGCAAAGCTGAAATATAGATATGAGTTAGAGGAAAATTAGAGATCTCAATCATTGATTTGAATAGGGGAGAAAGAAAAAACAATTCTCTCATGAACACACCCAACTCAGATATCTCATAAGAAATTTAGAAAAAAAAAATAAAAATATTGGTGAAGGTAGAGTTTAAATCTCCTTTTCTTCCATTTATCCTAAAAAATTAAGATTTATTTATAATGGTAAGGTTGATCCTTATATAATTCAAATCAAAATCCTCTCTGAATTCGAATAGAACTAGCATTTTAAAAATGAACATAACCTATATAAATGAATACAAAAAATAAAATAAAATCCTATGAAAATGCTCGACTCTTACATCAATTTTGTCTTATATTACTTTGCTAAATTCTTTCTGGATTGCAAGATACATCTGATCAAAATTTTTTTGAAAAGAAAAAATTTCGAATTAACCAACCAGTTTTAAAGCTTAAATGATAGAATTTGGACTTGATTGTTAGGAGCATGGCCATCTTTAGGGAGTGATGCTATATCATAAATCTTGAAAAGTTAGCTAATTTCAAAAAGAAAAAGTGGGATCATATCAATTTGGCATCTTATAATCAAGTTATAGCTTTCAAAAGTTTAGCACATGATCAACTTTTTGGTATGGTAGATTCTTATCCAACCCTACTTGTAGTAGGCAAAATGATCCATGTCCAATTTGATAAGATCCTCTTGGATAAATCATTGTTGTTCCAAAAATCAATTTAAATATTTAGTCTAGTGATGAGGCTATCCATCTATAAGTAGAGTGAACTAGATGCAAATATACTTGTCGTGTAGCGTGGTACAGTAGAAAGTAACTATGGTGAATTAATCATTTCATTAATTGACCAACATGGAGGGGAGGAGTATTAATTAACCCAAGTTTTATTTGGTTTCTAATGTAAAGTTAGTCAACATTGGGCCATGACGAAATGGATATGAAAAATACTTTGTGCACCGTAGGTGGTGTAGCCCATGCGCATTGCCCGTGGTAATTAGCTCAAGCATAGAGCCAGAAGAATTTTTTTTTTTTCATGAGTCGTGCTCCGGCCCCGTGCATGAGCTAATCAGGTGGTGTGTGTGGGGCTACGGTGCACAAAGAATTTCTCAATGGATATATATCGAAACTAGCCTGGTCTCAGTCAAATCTTCTAAAACTCTTAGCTATATAAAGTTTCTAAAAGTTGGGCACATGGAGGTCTATTGTTAAATGGAGGTTATCATATTTAACTTGCAGCTGCAATCTTAATGTGAAATTAATTACTTCTGCTCGAACTAGTTAATTTTAAAAGCAAGATTAACCTGACCGAAATCGGTCATCCAAAAACTGCCATCAATTTTAATATGTTTAATATTCATTGTTATCTTCAACAACTCTTATGCATCTAATTTTATTTAAAGTTAAACATGAAGAATACATTTGGACACAGGTATCTTTAACATTGCTTGAGTTGTATACACGGTTGATTCAGTCCATCTTGGTTAAAAAGATTTACAACATGTTATTCCTTTTCAAGATGGTCTGTTACATTTGTAGTTGCATAATCTAACATTAATCCACTTACTAGCCTCAATATTTATGCACTGATTCTCCACGGAATCAATTCACCATGTCAACTTTCCATTGTAAAAGACTTAAACCGGAATCAACCATCATGCAGACATGCACTAGTACTGTTCATGCATAGTTTTGGTTTGTTAATTTGTAAGGGGCCAGAAAAGACTTGGGGAGAGGTGTTCAGACGCATGCAAGACCCTAGGGATTAATAAAGAAGAAAAGAAGAAGTTCTACGCCAGGTTAGGCCACGAGGAAACTTGTGAGTTGGCTGGATAAAGTTCACTTAGAACAAATGATGGAGAGCTAAGGAGATAAGACATCCTTGGAATCTAACTTTAATTGCACGCATGCGTGATGAGGGGCCTCCACCGTAACAACTGAAATATCTGCAGTGGGAAATGGTCGACCTGGCATTCCAGAAATCTTTGGGTGTGGACTCTGGATCTGTCTCTTGACTGATGGATTGGTGTGATGCGTGATGCCAGGAGAAAGCATGGAATTTTTTTTTTTTTTTTTTTTTAATTTTTTATTACACTGTCCACTGATTCTTTTCTGCTGTCGTATTAAGTAGAAGTAGCTTATTCTGGCCCTGCGGGCAAGGCCGTCCGCTCCCTAAGCATCCCAAATATAGTTTTCGATTGGGTCTGATTGTAATACTCCGAGGCCCAATGTTTGTCCAAGCCTAAGTAATTTTATTAATGTTATGAGAAAAGAAAACAGAGATATAAAATATATATAACCAAATTCATCATGGCAATTGGATAATTTCTTGATGAATAAAAGCATCTTTGGAGAGCCAATCAGCTGGCTGATTTGCGTTGCTATATGCGTGGGTGATATTGTGCACACAACAACAATTTTGAAGTGGGAAATAATAAGTGTTTCCAAATTGGATTTGCGTAACATTTATCACCTAAGGACACTAGCAGCTTGTTAATAATTCTTTTAAGGATTCATTTGGTTAGAGTATGTCTGATTATGAAAGAATCCAATGTTTTCTAGGAATCATTTATTTACAAAAATGATTATGGAGTAAATAGATTTTACGATGTTTAGTTGGTGAAAAAATTACTATGAAAATAAATATTAGAAAAATATTACTACATTTGGTTAGATGCAATCTTGTATAGAAATATTGCCAAAGTTCCAACAATATCCTTAAATAAATGATTCAAGTAATAATATTCTTTTCTTAATCTATTTGTTGGCTATTTATGACCAATATACATAAACACTATTAATATTAGCTATTTCGAATATTGAAGGATATTTACATAAGTTAATAAATACTTTTAAATTAATTATATATTTATTAGAAAATATAATTCTCATTATAAATAAAATTATTACTATGCTTTAGTATATAAATAAATATATTAATTACTAATAAATCCTATGTGAGATTAAATATTAATTATTATTTTAGCAATAATTAATATTTGTCAATAATATTTATAAATATTATTAATTAATATATTAGTATATTTATAATATATATTAATATAATATTATATAAATGAAGATATTTTCATCAAGAAATGATATTTTGAGATTACCCCCACTTGGTAATCCCGCTTGTGAAAATAAATACCACCCCCTTGGTGGTATTTATTTTATTTTCTCTCAGAAAAATAGACATGAGAATCATTATTTATTTTATTATCTCTCTTATCCACTTTGCATACCAAATATAAAAATTTGATATGGGATTTATTTTTCCATGCCAAATTACCTCCAAGTAAATGGGCACTAAGACAAAAGAAAAAAATTAGGAGGGATCCTATTTAGGAAGTTTCTTCCATATATTAAGTACTTAGGACTTGGAGAAGGAAATCTTACATGTATTTAAACTACTAGGCTGAATTCTTGAGGATGTATAAGTCAATATTTGAACCTTGAGATAGCTCTTGGGATATGCAATTGGTTGGTGATGACTTATGAGTCTCCCTCTATTTAGATCTCTTGAGCCAAGGTTTGACATGTTTGTCGATACTGTACCATATATCAATATGCAGTTTAATATTGTATCGATACTTGGTATACCTCACTATTTCATACCATACCATATTGATATTGTCATAGGATGATATTGGTATGGAGTCCAATAGTGAGACAGTGACCTTATCTTGAGCTTTAAGATGGAAGTAGATGCCTTTGATTCCCTTGCATGTAGCTTGTAGTTCCAATGAAATAGAACAATTAGCATCACTACAAGAATTTGAGTCCTCTGCAACGTTTAAAAATTGAAACATCATGAAAACATAAATATTTTAGTGACGTTATGAAAATGTCATTGATGAGATGATCTTTTACGACATTTGGCCAAACAACATAGATTATAATATTTTTGTACGATGTTTTAGATTAAAATGATATATTGGGCCTCAAAAAAAATTTTCCACCAATTTTTCCTGCCCATATATGTATTTTATCCTTAATTTTATTTTTTTTAATGTTAAAACTCTATTTTGGAAAGAAAAACCCCACCCCCAAAATAAAAATCCCAATCAACCCCACCATCAAAAGAAAAAGAATCCTAACCCCCAAAAAAACTCCATTCAACCCCACCGTCAGCATCATTCATCTCCTCTCACAGATTGCCAGCTATTCTTCTCCTCTCATCCACACGACGGACAGACATTGCCGATGCGCCCATCTTCCCATCGCCCGCATTCCTCCAGCTACCGCCTTCAATTTGGTCACCGCTGCTCGCACGCGCGCGCCGCTGTTGTCCTACATCGTTTCCAGAGAAGAAGACCGTCGTGCTGTCTCCTCCGGATCTCGACCATCTTGCATGCGAGCGCCATCGAACCGTCCGTGGAAATTGCCTCTGCACATCTGATCGTCGAAACCCTTCTTCACCCATCGCTGTCGCCATTGCCACTGCTCGCACACGTGCGCCGCTGCTCGCACACGCGCACCGCTGCCATCCTGCATTGTTCTCGGAGAAGAAGACCGCCGTGCTGCCCCCTCCGAATCTTGACCATCCTGCATGCGAGCGCCACCGGACCGCCTGCGAAAGTTGCCTCTGCATGCCTGATCGCCGGAACCCTTCTTTGCCCATCGTTGTCGCCATCGCTGGAAAGAATCTATTTCTTAATCTTTTTTTTTCTTTTTTTTTATTCAGCAAACGGAGAGAGGTGGGGGGAGGGTGGCGGGGGTAGGGGTTGGTGTTGACAGGCACAGACCCATGAGGGTGGGGTGGAGGGGCGCCGTAGGGGTGGGGGGTGCGGGGTGCGAGTAGATTGCCATTAACTAAGCGAACGATGGTGGAGCGGCTTCACGGACGGTGGGTGCGGAGGGTTTTAACCTATTGGGTACATGGATTCTATCAAAAATATAATGGGGCTTGGTGTTAGAAAAATAGTCACTGTGGCTCATCCCTTCTTCCTCCACCGCTATCAATTTTCTGTTCTATAGACATCTATGATTGAATATAGTGGTACATTATTATAATTATAATCCTACCATCTGCATAGTTTTGTTAAGTAGTTTTTGAGACCGTAAGTGATGGGGCTGAAGTTTGGTACTTGGTAAGCTTTTTTTATTTTTTTAGTAAGTATTTTCTATTGTCTTAGAAAAAATTGCTAAATTATTATAAGCTGGCATAAAGGTTACCTGTATTTTTAAAGTTAATGTGGTGATGATTGTCATTATAATTGCAATGGCCCAAATATTGCTTTTGCTCCTCAAAAGCAGCCATGTAGAAGATAAATTAAAAACTAGGGTGGTCTAGCCTTTGAGAAGCCAAAGGGTAGAATGGAATTAGGAAAGTAAAACAGAAAGTAGGTAAAGATTGAGATGAAATGGAGATCTTCATTGCAAGTGATTCTAGATGACAGAAGCATGTCTTTATATGTTGATATAGAAGATTCTTGTAACCACTGTCATCAAAGCAGTCAACCACTATATTAAAGTTCTTCTATAACCAAAGATAAAGTCATTATGAACTTTAACATTTTTCAATGGATAGCCGCTGTTAGTCTCCCATGAAGAAAAAGTAATGGGCCTTTGGAAGAGTTGCCATGAGCTAGGTTCATTGGTCAAAGCAGAAAAAAATTTGAAACTAAATGAATACAAAAAGAAAATCAAAACTGGAATAAATAAAAAAAATGAAGAACAAATATTCAGCCTATTGGGTCTTTAGGATCTTTTCATTATATTGTTCTTAGAATTAAATATGTTGACTAAGTTTCAAATTAATCTTTTGTCTATAATATCTATTATGGTCACCGCAAGTGAGGGTAAGTGACCACTCTCTTACCTTCCTATTTATAAAGGCACCATTATGGAGTAGGTGGAAAGGAAAGAAAGGTGAGCGCACCGCATTGTTAGGGGGAGGAAATAAGGCCTTGGTTTTTATATCTTTTAAACAGAATAAGTGAACCATATCTAAGTGCTCCCTTTTTTCCTTTTTATAGCTTGTTTAATCCATCTTTGCCCTTTTCTATCCTGTTTAAGCCATCATTGGATCTCAAATTAGTTTCTTTGCGGTCATTCCATTCAATAAAAGACCGATGGTTTTAACCTTTTTTTCAGTCAAAACTATGATATTTTCTTCCAAATTTTTGTTCAATGGTGCTCTTATTTCTTTGCCCTTTTTTTCTTTGCCATTTCTTTTGTAAAGACGTGATTTAAATGGTATATTTGCTGAAGTTTGTTTATATTTTAGTAATAGATATTTGTATATAATATGGATAAGTATTGGATGAATTGTGTTAAGTTCTCTCGCGAATACATAGATAGAGTCAAATCATTTATGACTTTTATGGCTAAAAATAAGGGCAAAGATTGCAAAATTCGGTGTCCTTGTTCACATTGCTTGAATATTTATATGGAGCCTCAAGAGAATGTAATTCAATCATCTATTGAGATTTGACATGGATCAATCATACACTCGATGGATATTTCATGGTGAATAGATAGAATTTCAATTCTTCGGTAATCGAGATAAATTTTCATTTATATATACAGAAAGTGATGAGTTAGGCAATGACTCAAATGAGGATGATGATGACTCAAATGACTCAAATGGTATATTTCTTATTTCTGGATCTGACACCAGTAGAAGTCACAGTTCCAACTCCATCTTTGGCTGATGTTGCACCCCCTCTATCTAGGTACGAATAGTTTCTTCAGTCATGGCACCATAGCTCCACCACCTTCCTCTCAATTGCCATCAGCCCACATTCCATTAGCTTCTCTAGATCCGATACCAGTAGAAGTCACACCACCTGCTCCACCATCTTTCTCTCAGTCGTCACCAGTCCATACACCACCTACCGAGCTAGAGCCTGTTAAGCATGCACATCCTACCATGGACTTGACTTCTAGTGTTAGCTCTGCAGGTATGAATCATTATATGTCTATTTATATTCAATATCATCTAAATATTTTTAAATTAACATTCTTATTGTTGCTTGCTTATCTTGTAGGATCCATGAGCATGGATGGATGAAGGAAAAGAGGTTGTACTAGAGGGGTTAGGTTAAGTAAGATAAATAAGGCCCTTGGTAAGAAAATGGAGATCAATATCTCAACGAAAGAAGGGCGACCCACTAATGCTGTTCAATCCACCAAGCTATCAAATGAGCTTGGTATGATAGCAAGAAATGTCTTACCTATCAAGCCTAGATGTACCAAATTAACAAAGGAGGAGATGCAGATTGCATTTGATAAATTAGAGGTAAGTAGAAATCATTGTAGTTGCATTTATATTCTATGCATATTTGTTAACTAGTATTAATATATTTTTTTGCAGCAAAAACTAGATATCAAGGGTTTAAGGATGGATGAGGAAGTTTTTGCTAGTGTCAAGAACTTTCTTTTATTGAAGTCAAAGAATCAAAGGTACCGACCACATATGCATTATCTTAATCATGCAAAGGACTCAAAGCTAAGTACTGTGAGCATGGTAGAGTGGATAGATCTTTGCATTTACTGGGACAAAGATAGGATACAAGTCAGTATAACTTGTATTATTTTACATGTAAATATCTTTTTTAAAGAATCTATTTTAATTGACTGACATAACATTTTCTATCTTTTCAGCTAACATGTGAGAATAATAAAAAATTCAGAAGTTTTATCAAGTGCTAAGCAAACACTGGGTCAAAAGCTTTTGTACCTATATAGCATGAGATTGTGAGATGTCGTACTTTGATTGTGATTAATATTATTTAACATTTAAGTTTCTTGCAATAGTAACTCATCTTTTAAATAGAGTAAGAATGAATTGAATGGAGAAGAGTGTGATCGAATTATGTTATGGTATTGTTGGTGCGAAAATTGGTCATCACCGAAATCAGCTATAATGGAGGCCGACGAGGTCACCATCGAGAATCTGCAAAATAAAATTTCATTCGAAGCCGATGGAGGGTGGCTCCGGCAGGACCCTCCGACGATCAAGTCAGCTTTGGCCAATAGATATGGAGTGCTCTGGAATGAGTTCGGCAGAGTTTAGAGAAGAAGAAGAGAGCTTAGAGCTTAGAGTTAGCATATTTAGAGGATCCTTTTTATAGGCGGAGCTTGATTGATGGTGATTGATGGTGATGGCCATACCGCCTGGTGGTGGGCCACTCGAGGCTGCATGGATGGTATCGTCAGGCTGATAGTGATAGCCATACCGTTCGATAGTGGTGGGCTGCTCGAGGTCTGATGAAATCAGTCACGGAGGAGTGTGCTTGTAGCATCGCCTGTGGCAGACTGATGGTGACTGTTCATCCAGATTTAATAACCGTGGCTTTGAGAAAGTAGGCACCGATCGGTGGACTTCGGTACATATCAATTTTAGAGAAGTTCGGACTCCTAGAGGAGTTTGGCTGAGGGAAAGCTCGGAAGGAGTTTGGTTGGATGAGTGTGGAGGAAGTTCGACTCTCATAGGTATCTTGCTGGAGGATTGCGGCTAAGGCTCGATCGCTAGAGAGTTCAGAAGGAGCTTAGCCATTGAGGAGTCCGAATGATCGAAGGAGATGTTCGGGAGGAGTTCGGCTCCTAAAGAAGTCCGATCGAAGGAAAAGCTTGGAGGGAGTTCAACTTCCGTAGGCATCTGACTGGAAGAGTGCGGAGGAAGTTCGGCTCTCGTGGGAGTCCGACTAAAGCTTGATTGTTGAGAAGTTCGATCGGATGAAGGAGTTCGACTGAGATCCATCCGCTGAAGCTCTTCCATGGCTATCGACCGCATTAGGCTGCGTATCGAACTAGACTTCGGCAGGAGCGGGGTTTATCCTCAATAGGTATCATACTCATTACACTCCAGGTAGATGGACAACTCCCGAGTGTGAGGCAAAATGGGTGAGAACACTGCATAAAAATAAAATTATGATTACTGTGTTAAATGAGCTTAGTTTTTGTTTTGGAATTAATCCTCTTCGAATTTTGTTAGAATGAAATGATGCAGGTGCTAGAGCAATCTATATCCGATGGCCATCCCATGACAGCAGACCAGATATGCGATAAAGTTCTAAGGACTAGACCATATTATATCTATGGTTTGGGAGTTGGACCTCATCCAGAAGGAAAGAGTTCCTCTTTTATGTCTAAGAAGAGACTTCAAAAGAAGTTGGAGTAGTCGCAGCAGTAGAACCAAGAGATGAAGAATGAGATTATAGACATTAAGTTGAAGATGGAGTTTCAAAAAGCACATATGGAGCATCAACAAAGGATTTTGGAAGCTCTATGTGCATCATAGAATATCTCTTTACCAGATTTATGATGTAAGTTACTTAAGTTATTTTTTTAAATATGTCCTTAAATCTTTTTTGTAAGCATAATGGAATAAGATATGTATTTTGTTATTATAATATATAGACAATTAATTGATTATAATTTTTTTTTTGGTAGGGATCCCAACTCAAGGACTTGTTGAAGGAAAAAACCTATTTTTTGGATCAGATTCGTTCAGATCTATTGGATCAGGAGGAATATTTCAAAAATTTTTCACTAAGATTCTAATCAGATATGAGACTCCTCAGATCTAATCTTATTAATCTGATAATAAAAATAAAAATAAAAATTTAATTTAGTTTAATTATATCTTTATTTTGGATAATCCAATTATCCTATGATGATCCCAATGTTTGCCTGAGGTTCTGGATGTAGCCATGCAAGTGCCTTTACTGGTATCCACTCGGACAGGATATGAAGATCTTCTCCTTCTCAATCAATCCTCGAAAAATTAGATCTACATCTGATCTTGAAGGTCTTCAAAATGGCTTTTGAAGAACAGCCATTATCTCTTGCAGCAATGCTGCCTTCTTTCTTTTCTGATGCCTTTCACTTGCTTGGATCGCAACTTCTTCATGCCCAAAGACCCTTGGACGTAGAGAGGAGAGAGAGGATCAGAGAGTGGCATGGAGAAAAAGGGAGAGGAGCTATGTGGCATGGGCTAAAAGTAGAAGAAATTGAATTCTAAGCGTAGATAGGATTTATATAGATCCTGCTGCACCATGCAATGCCATATCATCCTAGCCAATCATGGCCCTTTGTACAATCAAATCTAAATTTAATTGATGGGATGACATTATCTGATCCAATCAAATTAGAGACCCTCAAAATTTTCCTTAGGTGGCGCCAAGACTGGGTCAAACAAGTCTTCTTGGCACCATACAATTTAATCCCCTGAAGCAACTGAAGTCTCATCTGTATGAGACTCCATCTTTTATCCTCATGGGATGCACACCTTCCTAGGCGTGCACTCTCTTTCTATCTATTTTTTAGCAAGAGGACAAGTCCCTAGGTTCTCTCCTATGGGTGCATGACACATAGGCAGATGTCTAAGTGTCCAAGATCAACATTTGATCAATGTCCGAAGACAAGATTTAGCAGATGATGAAAAATGACAGGTGTTGTCTCAAATTTATCTCATAAATTAAGATAACCCTTTTCTGACCTGAACAAGCTCTAGTCAAACTAAGTAAAGATTTTTGAATGAGTCCAAATACATTTGACTCAGTCGAGACAAGCTTTAATGATTGTTAAAGGAGAATATTAGGCTCAATTGTGTGCTAGCACGATTTTTTTGAATCTAATTGAATCTTATTCAAATCAACTGAATTGGGTTAATTCAATTGATGATATCCAGATCCAAACTCTTATTTGTGTGATCCAGTTAGGTTTAGTTTCGTATGGTAATGAAATATATTACGATCTCTATCATCGACATCATTGAAATACCTTTTGATGGATCAGAACTTTTCTGATTCAAACAACTAGTATGATCGATCATCCAAATCATTCTAATTATTTTCAAAATCCATCAGTGACACCTAGCAGCATATGATGGTAATCCATCAGAACTAAAAGCGAACATCTTGATGCAGTTACCTGTGTGATTAAGTTCCTTTCTTGAGCTCTGACTGGATTAGGATTAAGGTGATCTCGTTAAATCCTAATTTCTGTCATATCAATTAATCATTCGATTCAAGTCCAATATGAAAATCCTAATAGAAACTTTCTATTATTTCACTCTGCCATGGTCATGGGCTTATGGACTTGAGTCTTATGATCATCATAGGGCTACTCCTCATCTACCGAGGTAGATAGATCTTCTATTGGTGCAATCCAATTCCTACAATAAACATGCTATAGCCAACATACACCTCAGGATTCTGAATGGCTAAGAGATCGAGTTATGGTGTAGTCAAACTACAACACCCTCAAGGTGAATTATTGATGCACCTCAAATCAAATAACCAGACACATTACTACAGCTTCGAGCCAGTCATCAACGAGAAGGTAGACTTCCTCATGACTGCTCGAGGTGGTCACGCTTAGTGCCCTCGTTCTCTAACGAGTACCTGTACTCTCACTTTAGTGTCTCTACACCGTAGACTCAAGATTTATCTATCCAAAAAAAGCGATCGTATACCAATCTTTCGGATCAATCATAATCCTCATAATGATCCTATGGTCGGAAGCATTTTATGAGTTAATAATGAAAATTCATGTCTTAAATTTTCAACTCTTGAAAATATGAACTATCATTACCATTAACTCAATGGATGTATCACAAATACTTTCAAATACACACTATGATAGAAAATAATCAATTTTATTGATTTATAGTCAAAATTATAATTTTGCCCCTAGAAGTGTATTACAAGTGTCAGCCAATTCTGGCTTCTAGGGCGCACATATATCTAACAATCTTTCCACTTGACCTAAAGTCCAATTAGGCTACAAGTCTAAGTTCCCATCTTCTCAAGGTGGGCTTCGATCTTCTACTGGCCCAATGGCTTTGTAAGTGGGTCTGCCACATTATCTGCAGGAGTCAACTCTCTTGACCTCAATGTAACCTTTCTCGAGGTAATCACGGATGAGGTGGTATCATCGCTCAATGTGCTTGAATTTTTGGTGAGACCTCGGCTCCTTAGCAAGGGCTATGGTGCCATTATTGTCGCAGTATAGAGGAATGGCATCTGATGGCATTACTTTGATTTCTACAGCAAACTTCTTGTACCAGAATGCTTCCTTCACAGCTTCTGATGCAGCGATATATTCTGCTTCCATGGTGGAATCTGCTATCACTATTTGCTTGAAACTCTTCCAGCTGACAGCACCACCATTGCACACAAACAGACTCCCAGATGTCGACTTTCGATCATCTATATCGGACATGAAATCCGAGTCTGTGTATCCCTGGACTTGGAGTTCTCCATTACCAAAGACCAACATCATATCCTTAGTTCTTCTCAAGTACTTAAGGATACATTTCACAGAAGTCCAGTGTTCTTCACCTGGATTTGACTGATATCTGCTTGTGACACTCACAGCATGGGCTATATCAGGTCGTGTACATAGCATGGCATACATGAGGCTCCCTATTGCAGAAGCATAAGGGATCTTGCTCATGCGTTCTATTTCCTCAGGTGTGCTAGGGCACATCTTCTTGGAAAGATGAATACCATGTCTGAAGGGTATTAATCCCCTCTTAGAGTTTTCCATACTAAACCTCTTTAGTACTTCCTCTATGTACATCTTCTGTGAAAGTCCTAGCATCCTATTCGGTCTATCCCTATAGACCTTAATTCCTAGAATAAAGGATGCTTCACCTAGGTCTTTCATGGAGAATTCCTTGGACAACCATATTTTGACTGTGGTCAACATGGGAATATCATTCCCAATAAGGAGGATGTCATCCACGTACAATACGAGGAAGACAACAGCGCTCCCACTGACCTTTTTGAAAACACATGGTTCCTCTTCATTTTTGATGAAACCAAACTATTTTGATCACATCATTGAAATGAGTGTTCCAGCTCCGAGATGCTTGCTTAAGTCCATATATGGACCTTTGCAGCTTGCAAACCTTGTGATCAGTATCACTGGATGTGAAACCTAGCGGCTGTTCCATATAGATATCTTCCTCAAGATATCCATTTAAGAATGCCATTTTCACGTCCATTTGCCATATTTCATAATCGAAATAGGCTGCAACGGCAAGCAATGTGCGGATGGATTTTAGCATAGCCACTGGGAAAAGGTATCCTGATAGTCAATGCCTTCGCATTGACTATAACCTTTTGCCACTAGTCTAGCCTTGAATGTCTCCATATTCCATCTGCACCAATCTTTCTCTTGAAGATCCATTTACACCCAATAGGTACTATACCTTCTGGTGGATCTACCAAGGTCCAGACTTGGTTTGAGTGCATCGAGTCAATTTCTGACTGCATTGCCTCTAGCCATTTCTCGGAGTCGATATCTGATATCGCCTCGTTGTAGGTTTTGGGATCATCACCATGAGCACCATTACCTACGAGGAACATTTTCTCTACTTTCCTCTGAAATAATACCTAAGTATCTTTCAGGGGGATGGAAAACTCTTTTCCGATCTACGAGGTGGAGGAGGTAGTGTTCTTATTGGCTCAACCTGATTTGGTTCCAATTGGTCCTTAGCTCGTTGTACTTGTGAGACTTTCTCATCAAGCTTGAATCTGCTTTCCAATGCCGCTATCTTGAATAAACTATTTTTCAAGAAAGATGGCATGTCGACTCACAATCACATTGTGGTCTTCTGGAATGTAGAAATAGTATCCTAATGACTCTTTAGGATATCCTATGAATCGAGCTCTAAAGGACCTAAACTCTAACTTGTCCGCTTGTTGTCTTTTGACATGAGCCGGACAACCCCAAATTCTGAGATGACTCAGACTTGGTTTCTTACCATGCCATATCTCATACGGTGTGGTAGGAACGGTTTTAGAGGGAACCCTATTCAGTAGATAAATTGAAGTTAACAATGAGTGTCCCCAAAGAAAATCAGGAAGGTCTGTGAAGCTCATCATGGATCGGACCATATCCAATAGAGTCCGATTTCTCCATTCTGAAATTCCCATTGAGTTGAGGTGTTCCTGGTGGAGTCCATTGAGAGACTATGCCATTTTTCTTGAGATAGTCTAGGAATTTTTGGCTAAGGTATTCACCTCCTCGATCTGATCGAAGAACCTTAATGGGTTTTTCAGTTTATTTTTCTACTTCATGTCTGAATTCTTTGAACTTTTCAAAAGCTTCAGACTTGTGTCTCATAAGATACACATACCCATACCTAGATAGATCATCGGTAAAGGTAATGAAGTAGACAAAATTGCCTCTAGCCGGCACATCAAATGGGCCGCACACATCTAAGAGATCCTGTGATCATTCTATCATATAATCAGAATAAGATCTGAGATAAATTAAATCAAATTTAATTTACCTGATTTGGGTAATCCTATTACCTGTTGATGATCCTGATATGCAGCGGAAGGTTCTGGATCTAGCCACGCAAGCGCCTGGCCTCTACCGATATCCACTCAGGCTGGATCTGGAGATCCTCTTCTTCTCTATCACATCTCCAAAAATCAGATCTGGATCTGATCTGGAGGATCTTCAAAACTCTTTTGAAGATCAGCAGTCGTCCTTTGCAGCAGCGCAGCCTTCTTGCTTTTGATCGCCTTTCTCTTGATCTGGAATCGCACCAACCAAAAATCCAAAACTCCTTTTGGACGTGGAGAGCAGAGGGAGAAGGTGGTTTGGCATGGAGAAAGAGGGGAGAGGCAGCCTTGGGGCGTATGGAAAATTATCATTCAATCATAATCTGAGTTGGGCGCAGGGTCTTATTTATAGACTAACTGTGATCCAACTCCTCTTCTTCCCAACCAATCACAACCCTTTGTGAAATCAGATCTAAATCTGATTGGTGGGAATAGAGTCCCCTGGATTCCTCCTTAGAGGGTGCCTAAGACCAGTCAAAGTTGGTTCTTAGAAGAACTCTAATTGGAATCCAAAAAGGGAGATGGAGTCCTTGTCCAACAAGGACTCCTAGGCGCCTCCAACTTGGGCACACGCCTAGGGTGGCGTGCGCCCTCCTCCTTGCCAGGTTCTGGCAGGGGGACAGGCCCCCACCAGCTCTCCAATAGGTGCATGACATGTGGTCAAAAGTCAAAGTGTCAATGGTCAACGTTTGACCAGTCAAAGGTAGACTTTTGACCAAAGTCAAAGAACAAGAAATGGCAGGTGACCAAAAATGGCAGGTAATGTCTTACAAAATAAGACAACCTTTTCTGACTTGGACAACCTCCAGTCAGACCATATGAAGGCCTCTGATTGAGCACAAACTCCTTTGGCTCAGTCAGGACAACTTATTTATGATAGTAAAAGAAGAACGTTAGGTTCAATCGAGTGCTAGCACGATTTCCTTGAACCTAATTGAATCTCATTCAGATCAATTGAACTAGATCAGTTCAATTGATGATCACCAGATTCAAACCCTTGTTTGTGTGACCCAGTTAGGTTCAGTTCTGTATGGTAATGGGATATGTCATGATCTCTATCATCGACATCATCGAAACTCCTTTCGATGGATCAGAACTCTTCTGATTCGAACAGCTAGAATGATCGATCATCTAAATCATTCTAATTGCTCCCAAAATCCACCAGTGACACCTAGCAGTATATGGTGGCAACCCATCAGAGCTGAATGCGAACCTCTTGGTGCAGCTACCTGTGTGATTAAGTTCTTCTATCTTGAGCCCCGATCAGATTAGGGTTAAGGTGAACTCGTCAAACCCTAGTCTTCTGTCATATGATGTAATCATTCGATTCGAAGTCCAATGTGAAAATCTAAATAGAAACTCTTTCTATTATTTCACTCTGCCATGGCCATGGGCTTCTGGACTTGATTCTCATGATCATCATAGGGCTGCTCCTCTACCACCGAGGTAGATAGATTCCATCTTGATGCAATCCAGTTCCTACAATGAACATGCTATAGCCAACATACACCTCAGGGTTCCATATGGCTAGGAGACCGAGTAATGGTGTAGTCAAACTATAACACCCTCAAGGTGAACTGCCGATGCACCTCAGGTCAAAGAACCAGACACACTACTGCAGCATCGAGTCAGTCATTGACGAGAAGGTAGACTCCCTAATGACTACTCGAGGTGGTCACGCTCAGTGCCCTCGTTCTCTAACGAGTACCTGTACTCTCGCTCCGGTGTCTCCACACCGTAGACTCAAGACTCATCTACTAAAGAGAAGCGATTGTACACCAACCTTCCGGATCAATCACCATCCTCGTGATGATCCTATGGTCGGGAGCATTTTATGAGTTAATAATGATTATTCATGTCTTAAATTTTCAACTCTTGAAAATATGAATTATCATTACCATTAACTCAAAGGATGTATCACAGACACTAAATACACATATGTGATAGAAAATAACCCATTTTATTGATTTTAGTCAAAATTATAATTTTGCCCCTAGAAGTGTATTACAAGTGTCAGCCAATTCTGGCTTCTAGGGCACATATATCTAACAATCTCCCACTTGTCCTAAAGCCAATTGGCTACAAGTCTAAGTCCCATCTTCTCAAGGTGGGCTTCGATCTTCTGCTGGCCCAACGGCTTTGTAAGTGGGTCTGCCACATTATCTGTGGAGTTGACTCTCTTGACCTCGACGTAACCCTTCTCGAGGTAATCGCGGATGAGGTGGTATCGCCGCTCAATGTGCTTGGATTTTTGGTGAGACCTCGGCTCCTTAGCAAGGGCTATGGCGCCATTGTTGTCGCAGTATAGAGGAATGGCATCTGATGGCATTACTCCAATTTCTGCAGCAAACTTCTTGTACCAGAATGCTTCCTTCGCAGCCTCTGATGCAGCGATATATTCTGCTTCCATGGTGGAATCTGCTATCACGTTTGCTTGAAACTCTTCCAGCTGACAGCACCACCATTGCACACAAACAGACTCCCAGATGTCGACTTTCGATCATCTATATCGGACATGAAATCCGAGTCTGTGTATCCCTGGACTTGGAGTTCTCCATTACCAAAGACCAACATCATATCCTTAGTTCTTCTCAAGTACTTAAGGATACATTTCACAGAAGTCCAGTGTTCTTCACCTGGATTTGACTGATATCTGCTTGTGACACTCACAGCATGGGCTATATCAGGTCGTGTACATAGCATGGCATACATGAGGCTCCCTATTGCAGAAGCATAAGGGATCTTGCTCATGCGTTCTATTTCCTCAGGTGTGCTAGGGCACATCTTCTTGGAAAGATGAATACCATGTCTGAAGGGTATTAATCCCCTCTTAGAGTTTTCCATACTAAACCTCTTTAGTACTTCCTCTATGTACATCTTCTGTGAAAGTCCTAGCATCCTATTCGGTCTATCCCTATAGACCTTAATTCCTAGAATAAAGGATGCTTCACCTAGGTCTTTCATGGAGAATTCCTTGGACAACCATATTTTGACTGATCGTCAACATGGGAATATCATTCCCAATAAGGAGGATGTCATCCACGTACAATACGAGGAAGACAACAGCGCTCCCACTGACCTTTTTGAAAACACATGGTTCCTCTTCATTTTTGATGAAACCAAACTTTTTGATCACATCATTGAAATGAGTGTTCCAGCTCCGAGATGCTTGCTTAAGTCCATATATGGACCTTTGCAGCTTGCAAACCTTGTGATCAGTATCACTGGATGTGAAACCTAGCGGCTGTTCCATATAGATATCTTCCTCAAGATATCCATTTAAGAATGCCATTTTCACGTCCATTTGCCATATTTCATAATCGAAATAGGCTGCAACGGCAAGCAATGTGCGGATGGATTTTAGCATAGCCACTGGGGAAAAGGTATCCTGATAGTCAATGCCTTCGCGTTGACTATAACCTTTTGCCACTAGTCTAGCCTTGAATGTCTCCATATTTCCATCTGCACCAATCTTTCTCTTGAAGATCCATTTACACCCAATAGGTACTATACCTTCTGGTGGATCTACCAAGGTCCAGACTTGGTTTGAGTGCA
>QRFJ01000404.1:124548-227048 GCA_006176705.1 Cocos nucifera
TGACTCGATCTTGACCCAGACTTAATCCTATTAGGCTGGTCAATTTAAGCATTGTTTGATCCCATCTAACCAACTCTTGATTCGGTTTGATCAACCGCTTAGACCTAATTGAGCTACCCAAGCCCGAACCCAGTATTATGAATATGTCTTAGATCTGAAATTCTCAATTTTAGACCTAATTAATATTCCATAAACTTAATTCTTAATTAAGTAGGGTTCATAAATAAAATATGCACAATAAATCCTAGGGTTTCAGGATCTAGGGTTTTGCAGAAAGTAAGTTTTGGGTTTCTGATTAAGGACGAACATGCAGCACCCCTACACATCATAAGAACACCCCATCGAATGAAGAGAGGGCCTTTCAAACCCTTCTTCGTTCTTATGATCGGACGGCCAAGAGGAACGCCTTAATCAGGAACATTAAATACTACAAAACAATATCAGATCTATATCATATATCTCATATACAAAGTAGATCTAATCATGGCATATTTTGCATACATCTCATGTATCGAATCATGCATATTTTCAGATCTAAATTATCTCATAATAATCTAAAAATTAGATTTAAATTGATCTTATCAAAATAAATTCTAATCTAGACAACTATGTAGAACTATTCTATACAATTAGTCTAGACATGCATCAATCACATCTCATATGATGTTTAAAATTAAATAATTTTATTTGCTATTTTTTAGATGTTATTATAACCATTATAATATCAAAAAATAGTAAATAAATGGATCTAAAATATGGATTTAATCAAATTAAATTCAAAACATGCAAAGACTATTCTATAGAACTATTCTATTCTAGAACTAGTCATGCATATCTTCTAATCTTAGATCCAAATCATTTAATTTTAATTTTTTCTGATTTCAGATCTGATCACATCTCATGTGACATCTAAAATCAATTATTTTTTGATTAAAATAAATTTAAAATTAGATCTAAATATTTTTAGAACCATGGCTCTGATACCAGTTGAAGGAAAATCCTGATTTTTCGGTCCAGGTTCGTTCAGATCTGATCAGATCAAGAGATATATTTCAAAAATTTTCTCTTTGATCTATATCAGATCTGGGATATTTTAGATCTTAATTAATATTATTTTAATAAATAAAATAAATAAGGATAAATTAAATCAAATTTAATTTACCTGATTTGGGTAATCCTATTATCCTGTTGATGATCCTGTATGCAGCGGAAGGTTCTGGATCTAGCCACGCAAGCGCCTGGCCTCTACCGGTATCCACTCAAGTTGGATCTGGAGATCCTCTTCTTCTCTATCATCACGTCTCCAAAAATTAGATCTGGATCTGATCTGGAGGATCTTCAAAACTCCTTTTGAAGATCAGCAGTCGTCCTTTGCAGCAGCGCAGCCTTCTTGCTTTTGATCGCCTTTCTCTTGCTTGAATCGCACCAACAAAAATCCAAAACTCCTTTTGGACGTGGAGAGCAAGGGGAGAAGGTGGTTTGGCATGGAGAAGGAGGGGAGAGGCAGCCTTGGGGCGTATGGAAACTCTTATTCAATCATAATCTGAGTTGGGCGCAGGGTCTTATTTATAGACTAACTGTGATCCAACTCCTCTTCTTCCCAACCAATCACAACCCTTTGTGAAATCAGATCTAAATCTGATTGGTGGGAATAGAGTCCCCTGGATTCCTCCTTAGAGGGTGCCTAAGACCAGTCAAAGTTGGTTCTTAGAAGAACTCTAATTGGAATCCAAAAAGGAGGTGGAGTCCTTGTCCAACAAGGACTCCTAGGCGCCTCCAACTTGGGCACACGCCTAGGGTGGCGTGCGCCCTCCTCCTTGCCAGGTTCTGGCAGGGGGACAGGCCCCCACCAGCTCTCCAATAGGTGCATGACATGTGGTCAAAAGTCAAAGTATCAATGGTCAACGTTTGACCAGTCAAAGGTAGACTTTTGACCAAAGTCAAAGAACAAGAAATGGCAGGTGACCAAAAATGGCAGGTAATGTCTTACAAAATAAGACAACCTTTTCTGACTTGGACAACCTCCAGTCAAACCATATGAAGGCCTCTGATTGAGCACAAACTCCTTTGGCTCAGACAGGATAACTTATTTATGATAGCAAAAGAAGAACGTTAGGTTCAATCGAGTGCTAGCACAATTTCCTTGAACCTAATTGAATCTCATTCAGATCAATTGAACTAGATCAGTTCAATTGATGATCACCAGATTCAAACCCTTATTTGTGTGACCCAGTTAGGTTCAGTTCTGTATGGTAATGGGATATGTCATGATCTCTATCATCGACATCATCGAAACTCCTTTCGATGGATCAGAACTCTTCTGATTCGAACAGCTAGAATGATCGATCATCTAAATCATTCTAATTGCTCCCAAAATCCACCAGTGACACCTAGCAGTATATGGTGGCAACCCATCAGAGCTGAATGCGAACCTCTTGGTGCAGCTACCTGTGTGATTCAGTTCTTCTATCTTGAGCCCCGATCAGATTAGGGTTAAGGTAAACTCGTCAAACCCTAGTTTCTGTCATATGATGTAATCATTCGATTCGATTCCAATGTGAAAATCTAAATAGAAACTCTTTCTATTATTTCACTCTGCCATGGCCATGGGCTTCTGGATTTGATTCTCATGATTATCATAGGGCTGCTCCTCTACCACCGAGGTAGATAGATTCCATCTTGATGCCATCCAGTTCCTACAATGAACATGCTATAGCCAACATACACCTCAGGATTCCATATGGCTAGGAGATCGAGTAATGATGTAGTCAAACTATAACACCCTCAAGGTGAACTGCCGATGCACCTCAGGTCAAAGAACCAGACACACTACTGCAGCATCGAGTCAGTCATTGACGAAAAGGTAGACTCCTAATGACTACTCGAGGTGGTCACGCTCAGTGCCCTCGTTCTCTAACAAGTATCTATACTCTCGCTTCGGTGTCTCCACACCGTAGACTCAAGACTCATCTACTAAAGAGAAGCAATTGTACACCAATCTTTCGGATCAATCACCATCCTCGTGATGATCCTATGGTCAGGAGCAATTTATGAGTTAATAATGGTTATTCATGTCTTAAATTTTCAACTCTTGAAAATATGAATTATCATTGCTATTAACTCAAAGGATGTATCACAGACACTAAATACACATATGTGATAGAAAATAACCCATTTATTGATTTTAATCAAAATTACAATTTTGCACCTAGAAGTGTATTACAAGTGTCAGCCAATTCTGGCTTCTAGGGCACATATATCTAACAACATCAGTATGTACTAGGGCAAGTAGTTCCATGACCCTTTCCCCATGTCCCACAAAAGAAAGCTTAGTCATTTTGCTATGAAGATATAATTCATAAATTGGATATGACTCGAAAGTCAATGAACTCAATAGTCTGATTTTCTCTAATTTGTTAATCATATCTTCTGCTATATGACCTAGTCTTAGGTGTTATAGATACCTATCGTTTGGACTATCCCTGGATCATTTTGATCTTATGGCATTCATATTTTGCTCGATATTAAAGATAAATACATTAATATGTAACTGATAGAGATCGTTAATAAGAAAATTACTTGCAATTTTATTTCTTTCATAAAGAATATTACAATGGTCCTTAAGAAAATTAATACATAGCCTTCTTATGCTAAACATGAAATAGAAATCAAATTTTTGCTTGTAATAGGTACATAATAACAATTCCTAAGTACTAAATCTAAGGCAAACGATAGTCAAAGAGGATAGATTCCCACGGCCACAATAGTAATCCTTGCTCCATTTTCAATGCATGGGATCATCTCACCATCCCTCAGCCTCCTGCTATCCTCAAGACCCTATATAGAAGTGCATAAATGAGCACTAGAATCAGAGTCAAGCACCCAACTAAATGCAGAAGAAACCATAAGATTAGATTCAATAATGAGCATACCTTCAGAAGGACCTGTCTCCTTCTTATTTTTTAGGATGGCCAGGTATGTAGGGCAGTTCCGCTTTCAGTGGCCGTTAGTATTACAATGGAAATACTTTTCTTTGTTAGCAGCTTTCTTCTTCAATCTATCTTTTTTTCTTTCCATCTTTCACCTTTTATTTTTTCACAGACTTTTTCTTCTTTCCAAAAAAATTTTTCTTAGAAGAAGTCCGTTCCATAGCAAGTACTAAGCCTTTAGAATCTTTCATAAAAAACTCAGCAGTAACCAACATATTCATAAGCTCGGTCAGAGTATTATGAAGTTTATGGATATGGTAGTTCATGATGAACTACCCATACGCATCAGTCAAGAATTGCAGAATTATATCATTCTGCAGATCCTGGTCTAACTTTACTTCGAGCTTCTCAAGCTCTTCCAAGTTTTTGATCATCATCAGATAATGATCTTAGACTGACTGCCCATCACGCATTTTAGTCTTAAATAGTCGTTTAGTGATCTGATATTTGGTAGTGCGACTCTATTCACCAAACAACTCTTGTAGGTGAACCAACGTTTGATGGACAGTCTTGATATCTTCATGTTGGCATTAAAGCTCATCAGACATCGAGCCCAACATGTAGTATCTAGCCTTATTATCTTCATCCATCCATTTATCAAGAAACGCTCTCTATTCAATGGACGAACGAGCTGGTAAGGTGGGAAGATCCTAGTCCAATACATGAGTTAACTTCTTAGAACCCAAAATAATTTTGAAGTTTTGGAGCCAATCCTTATAATTAGATCTGGTCAGTCTATGGGTGTCCAGGATAAGGGCTAGTGGATTTAACGTAGACATTTTTTTTTTCTGTAGAGAGTCAAAGTTTTTAGTTAGATTTTATAATTAAGACTTGACTAATTTGTTTAGAGGTTTGATTTTTAAACAAATTAGCTTCCACTATTTTCTTGGATTTCTATAATCCCTTTGAAGAGATGCAAAAATCTCCACGATTACTGATTTTCAGTGGGTGGTGCAGTCCCACCAACTGACTCATCACCTCACCTAACAGTAATTGATGATGGATTAGCCAATGAGTGAACAACTCTTGTCCATTGATTTTCTAATCATGGTGCACCCAGACTTGGTCTCTAATTCATGAATCTCACCATGTTCGAATTATTGATCCACTCCTTAGTTAAGTCAGACCCACCATTTGCATAGATTGAATTCCTAATTGGATCTCTCACCATATCTGAAATATTGAGCCCAATCCATCCTCCAGTTTGTAGCATCCAATACCAAATAGACATGGTTATGTCTTCTCGGTGCAACTAAACCATTGTGATCAGTCGAGAATAATCAATCCCGAAAAAGACCCGCACAACTACAATGGTGGAAGACCTTAGACTTAATTTTTTCTTAGGAAGATTTGATTTAGATCTCTTTAAACTTAACTTGACATAGTCATAACCATTATGACTAACCTAGTGGCATGGGTTAGCTTAGATTGTTAGCCATCTTAGATCAGGACTAGACCGACAAATATGGCCAGGTAAGTGAGATCGGTGGAAGGAATATGCTATTAACTCAACAAGAATGTATTCGAGTCGAATAGCTCCTAATTAAAAATTAGTCAGTCATATCTGCCAAACTTACCTTAGACACCAAATTATTGAGCCAAAATCAATCGGATTAGCCTACAATCCAGACTCTAACCATTAAGCCTAATTAGGTCTTAACTTGATCGATCACTCATGTGACTTGACCTTGACCCAGACTTAATTCTATAAGGCTGGTCAATTTAAGTACTCTTGATCCCACCTAACCAACTCTTGATTTGGTTTGATCAACCGCTAGACCTAATTGAGCTATCCAAGCCCAAACTCTATTTTATGAATGTCTTAGATCTAAAATTTTTTAATTTTATACCTAATATATTTTATAATCTTAATTCTCAATTAAGTTTAGGGTTCATAAATAAAATATGTATATAAAATTCTAGGATTTCAGGATCTATAATTTTACAGAAAATAAGTTTTGATTTTTGATTAAGGTCAAACGCACAGCACCCCTACACACCATAAGAATATTCCATCGAATGAGAGGAGAGGGCCTTTAAACCCTACTTCATTCTTTTGACCGGACGATCAAGAAGAATGTCTTAATCAAAAATATAATAAATCTACAAAACTAGTCAGATCTACATCATATATCACATATATAAAAATTAATCTAACTAAAAATATATTTTGCATACATCTCATGTATCATATCATGCATATTTTTAGATCTAAATTATCTTATAAATATCTAAAAAATAAGATTTAAATTTGATCATATCAAATTAAAATTTATTCTAAAAAATTTTGTAGAACTATTCTACAACTAGTCTAAACATGCATCTATCATATCTCATATGAATAAATTAAATAAATTTATTTTATAGTTTTTAGATCTAATTATAATATTTATAATATTAAAAAAATAATAAATAAATAAATTTAAAAATTATAATTAATTAAATTAAAATTATGATCATGCTAGACTATACATAGAACAATTCCATTCCTACTCTAGTCATGCATCTCATATATCTTAGATCTAGATTATTTAATTTTTAATTTTTTAATTTTAGACTTAATCATATCTAATGTGACATCTGAAATTATCTAATTATCAGATCAAAAATAAATTAAAATCAGATCTAATGAATTATGAAATATGGCTTTGATACGAGTTGAAGAAAAAAATCTATTTTTTGGATCAGATTCATTCAGATCTGATCGGATCAGGAGGGATATTTCAAAAAATATTTTCTAAGATCCTAATTAGATTTGAGACTCCTTAGATCTAATTTTATTGATCTAATAATAAAAATAAAAATAAAAATTAAATTAAATTTAATTATATTTTTATTTTGGATAATCTAATTATCGTGTGATGATCCTGATATTTGCTTGAGGTTCTAGATGTAGCCATGCAAGTGCTTGGCCTCTACCGGTATCCACTCGGGCAAGATCTGAAGATTTTCTTCTTCTCAATCAATCCTTCAAAAATCAGATCTAGATCTGATCTTGAAGATCTTCAAAATGGCTTTCGAAGAACAACCATTGTCTCTTGCAGCAGTGCTGCCTTCTTCCTTTCCTAGCATCTTTCACTTGCTTTGATCGTACCTTTTTCATGCTTAAAGTCCCTTGGGTGTGGAGAGGAGACAGAGGACCAGAGGATGGCATGGAGAAGGAGGGAGAGGGGCTATGTGGCATAGACTAGAAGCAGAAGAAATTGAATTCTAGGCATAGATAGGATTTATATAGATCCTGCTACACCATGCAGTGCCACATCATCCTGGTCAATCACAATCCTTTATGCAATCAGATCTAAATCTGATTGGTGGAAAGACATCAACTAATCCAATCAGATTAGAGATCCTCAAAACTCTCCTTTGGTGGCGCTAAGACTGGATCAAACAAGTCTTCTTGGTACCACATAATTTAATCCCCTGAAGCAATTGGAGTCCCATTTGTATGGGACTCCATCTTTTATCCTCATGGGATGCATGCCTCCCGAGGCATGCACCCCCTTCTTATCTGCTTTTTAGCAGTAGAACAAGTCTCTAGGTTCTCTTCTATGGATGCATGATATATGGACAGATGTCTAGGTATTCAGGGTCAATATTTGACCAATGTTCGAAGATAAGATTTAGCAAGTGATGAAAAATGATAGGTATTATCTTAAATTTATCTCATAAATTAAGATAACCCTTTTCTGACCTGGACAAGCTCCAGTCAGACTAAGTAAAGATTTCTAAGTGAGTCCAAACACATTTGGCTCAGTCGAGACAAGCTTTAATGATTGTTAAAGGAGAACATTAGGCTCAATCATGTGCTAGCACGATTTTCTTGAACCTAATTGAATCTTATTCAAATCAATTAAACTAGGTTAATCCAATTGATGATATCCAAATCCAAATTCTTGTTTGTGTGATCTAGTTAGGTTCAGTTTCATATGGTAATCGGATATATCGCGATCTCTTTCACTGACATCATTGAAATACCTTCCGATGGATCAGAACTTTTTTGATTCAAACAACTAGTATGATCGATTATCCAAATTATTCTAATTGCTTCTAAAATCCACTAGTGACACCTAGCAGCATATGATGGCAACCCATCAGAGCTGAAAGCAAATTTTTTGGTACAATTACCTATGTGATTAAGTTTCTCTATCTTGAGCTCCGACTGGATTAGGGTTAAGGTGATCTCGTCAAATCCTAATTTTTGTCATATAAATTAATCATTCGATTCAAGTCCAATATGAAAATCCTAATAAAAATTCTTTCTATTATTTCACTCTGCCATGGCCATGGGCTTATGGACTTGAGTCTTATGATCATCATAGGGCTACTCCTCATCTACCGAGATAGATAGATCTCCTATTGGTGCAATCCAATTCCTACAATGAACATGCTATAGCCAACATACACCTCAGAATTCTGAATGGCTAGAAGATCGAGTTATGGTATAGTCAAACTACAACACCCTCAAGGTGAATTATTGATGCACCTCAGGTCAAAGAATCAGACATATTACTACAGCTTCGAGCCAGTCATCGATGAGAAGGTAGACTTCCTCATGACTGCTCGAGGTGGTCACGCTCAGTACCCTCATTCTCTAATGAGTACCTATACTCTCACTCTGGTGTCTCTACACCATAGACTCAAGACTCATCTATCCAAAAGAAGCGATCGTATACCAATCTTTCGGATCAATCACTATCCTCATGATGATCCTATGGTCAGAAGTATTTTATAAGTTAATAATGAAAATTCATGTCTTAAATTTTCAACTCTTGAAAATATGAACTATCATTACCATTAACTCAAGGGATGTATCATAGACACATTCAAATACACATTGTGATAGAAAATAATCTATTTTATTATTTATAGTTAAAATTATAATTTTATTCTTAGAAGTGTATTACAAATGTCAGCCAATCTAGCTTCTAGGGCACACACATATCTAACACTTGTAAAGATGTTGTTTTGAGGATATATATGACAGAGGGGCTTTTTGCACTTGGGTTGTCAACTTATGAACTTATTTGTTTTATTATAGACAATTGGATAATGAGTTTGTTTGCTTTTGGTTAGAGACAAATTAGTAGCCTAGATGAACATTTGTTTGTTTTTTTAGAGACATGGTCTCTTAGTGCTTTTGATTGGAGATGTCATCTCTTTGGATGAAGATATTGTAACTTTTGGATTATAAACTTTGTGTATGGATTCATCTTGATTATGAATTGCGTATGAGTTCATTCTTTAGTTGTTGAATGATTCATTGATTGAAAATGGATGATTTACTTAGTATTTGAATATATATTATGAAATACAATATTTTATACAAGTTATAATTAAATTATCAATGAAGCAAAATATGGCTGTCACAAAATATCTTTTTGACATTTCGCGATGTTTGGAAAATGTTTCGCGATGTTTGAAAAAGGTTGTGAAAGATCCTCGTTATGTGACATTGGTGAAACATCACGTAATCTTCCATGTTCCACGACATTCAAAAAACGTCGTAATAGATTATTCTTCTACGATGCTTGGTAAATATCGCGATAAATCATTGTTCTACGACATAAGTGAAACGTCGCTCAATCTTTCATATTTCATGATGTTTAGGAAACATCGCGATAGATCATTATTCTACGACGTTAGTGAGACGTCGCTCAATTAACTAATGTTCTGTGTCGTTTGACCATACGTCGCTGTTTTTACATCCTTTCTGTGACGTTTTGGAACGAACATCGTGATTGGCTATTAGCGATGTGGCTAGCGTGACGTTCTTGGTGACATTTTGGAAAATATTGCAAAAAGACTGTAGCAACGTTCTACGAGACTTTTGGTGATGTTTTATAACATCGTGAAAAATCTTTTTTCTTGTAGTGCATGGAGAGAGATGTAATTAGCACCTTTATGCTTTTATGATCTTTTAAATGCTCTGTCCATGTTGAGCTTAATGTAAGGTGGGTGCAGGGCCACAAAATTGAAGGGTGAGAGGTTGTCTAAAGCCTAGCCATGCCCTAATTATTAAGAAAATTATTGCATCCTAAATTCAGAACATAACATGGCCATACTATCAAGGGATGTTGCCCTCGATAACACAAAGCCTAATAATCATAATCAACTAAAATTCATCATTTATTAAGTAAATAAATCAAGATAGGTTCAAAACATCTAAATCCAAAATCAAATACCAAATATATATCTCAAAATTCATAAATATTGACTACAGATCCTTAATAATCTAATAAATTAAGTTTCAGTTACAAAATCTCCAAACTTGCTATGCAGACTTCTAAGCATGAATCCTCCATCATTCCTAGCCTTATTTTTTTATAAAAAAAAGGTATGAGCTACACCAACTCAATAAATAAAAAATATATTTTCTTACTGGATCAAGTATAAATTTTTTCATACTAATAGAATATTTTAAAAATAGTAGATATTATAAAAAAGTATTTCATAGAGAATATAATAAAATAAGTCATAAAATTAGTCGTGCATGTGCAAATCATGAATATTTCATAAATATGATTCATAAGTCATTCTTATCATATGTTCGTATCATGTTTCAAATGTTTCCCTCAAATATTCGTATTATGGTCATTTTATACTCGTGATTGGGCCATATTTTTTAATCAATATAATTTTTGTTTTTTATACCAACTTTATATCCATTAGTGGGGCCATGTTTCTTATAGATGTTAGCTTTGGATATCGACCTTTTCATAGAAATTCATTCATAGCTATTTGAAAGTTTTTAAAATTTTTATATATTTTTTTAAAAACATACATTTACATAAATAGAAAAATAATAAATTTTATACTTTATAAACATGCTATTTTTATAAAACATATTCATAGAATCACTTATCACTATAAAATATTATTTTATCATATCTTATATACCGATCCTTATTTTATGAAAATATAATTTTATCAGCAACAAATCATTTGCATTGAAAATATAGTAATTTGAAAATAAATAAAGAAGATAAGGTTCACTTACCTCGTTTGCCCTAGATCTTTAGACTTTGTTAGAAGAATCATCAACTAATCCTATTTAAAATATTAAATCATCATCAATTTTTTTAATTAATTCAATAAAATTAAATAATAAAAGGAGTGAGATCGTCATCGATAGATACCAACTATTATTATCCATTGGTAAGATCGTATACTAACTACTATTATCCATTGATAAGGTTATGTATCAACTACTATATATTAACCATTGACAGGGTCATATGCCAACTACTATTATCCATAGATAGGGTCATATGCCAACTACTATTACCCACTAATAAGATCATATGCCTACTATTCGTACCCACTAGTAGGATCATATATAGTTATCTGAGAGCCTTTTATCATATTTCTTAAAATAAGATTATTAAATCATATTTCATCGAATTGTACTTTCTTAAATCATGCATAAATAAAATACTACATAATTTCATAGGACTCATGATTCAAAATAATTTTTAATAATAAAATAATCATTAAATTATTCTTTTCATGATAAAATATAAATTTTATAAATATGGAGTTGATATTTCATAAACAAGTCATTCATAACACTATTTTATGATAAATCATGAATTTTATAATATATATGCTTGATCCTTATTTTATGCAAATATAGAATAATATTTTTTATGATAAAATAATTGATAATTCAAAAATAAGAAAGAAGTGTCGGGGTTACTTACCTCTTTCATTCTTACCCTTTAAACTTTGCTAGATGAATTTATCGAACCTATTTAATATATTAAAAATATAATTAATTTTTATTTGATAAATTCAATCATAAAGAAAGAAGACTATAGATTAAGTGATCGATTCAACAAGCGGTCCTAGCACCAGGACGATTCAAGGCCTATTAGCCAAGGATCATATTTAAATGACATCAAGAAATTGAAAAGCACAGATTGGATCAAAACTAAGATTGATCAATAGAGTTCATTAATAGTGGATTTCAATATACTCGATATAGTCACGATGGGGTTTACATACTGCACAGATATCAAAGCAACTTTGGATCTTCTTGAAAAGATCATCTCAAGCTCTTATTGGGTCTATAGATGGAGAGAGAAAGAGAGAGTAAAGAGAGGAAAACCCTAGAGAGAGATCTAAGAGAGAGATCCTTCTCTCTCTTTTTCTCCCTTTTCTTCTTTTCTTCTTCTTTTTTATTCTTTCTATCTTTGGCTGAACAGGGGATGGTGGTGGCTGGAGGCAGCAATAGTAGGTGGCCAATGGCAATGGGGTAGGGGACAATTGGTGGTGAAGATTGGCCAATGAGAAAATCATGAGAAAAGGATCAAAAAGAAGGGATTCGGGGGCTTTTCTTCATTTTTGGCCATCGACCACTTGCCGATAGCCATGAACTTGCCATGTAGGGTTGAGGGGAGTTAGGGTACTCGGATTTGGGCTCGGCTTCAAAGAAAGATGACATCGATGGCTGAAAAAATGAAGAAAAGTGCTAAAAAAAAGGGAGTTCATTCTTCATGATTTTTTGATGAGATTGGTGGCTGGCAACGGTGCCAAATGCCATGGAAAGAGCGGAAGTAAGAGAGGAAGGAGGATTATGGGGCTTACCTTGGGCTCCAACAGCATCTTCGATCTCGATTTTTGATGGGCACAAGAATGGAAGGCCGTGGCTTCAATGAAAGAAAAGGAAGAAAAGAAGGCTTGATATTCACCGGTGGAGAGACATAGGGTGTTGTGGGGGTTATAAATAGAGAGCCCTAGGATCCTCTTTGCTATAGGACTTTGGTATTTCTTGGAATCAAGCAAAGAAGGAGACTCCCATTGGGTGTCTTCTTCTTCCAGCATTCTTGTTCTATTATTTTTTTTTATTTTCTTTTGATGCTTTAAGATTCGTGTGGCTGATTGGTGGCTAGTTGGGTTATCATATTCTACCCCTTTGAAAGAGTGTCATTCTCAAAACTTAATATACCTTTATTCTCAAACAAATGAAGATACTTAGTCTTCATATCATCTTTATCTTACTTTAAATCGGTTTCCACTAGTTTCCATCTATCCTAGCTTGCTCATCCATAATGATGCAATTTTTAAACAAAACATTGGTGAGAATAACTTTTTTAGGAGAAGAGATAACATATAATGGCTTATTTAATTTTATAGTATATAATTAAACTTGAAAGACATGAAGGAATGAGAAGAATTCATAATCAAATAGCATATGAGCATCTTTGAGTTGGCTAGAATAGTACTTGTAACTACTTGATCACTTGCACCCGCATCCTACTTAGTCAAAGCAAACACTCGTGCATTTCTTTTTTGGTTCTGATAAGTGGGTTTGATGGACTTAAAGTCATTCTTTTTGTTAAAATAATCCCAAACCAAATATCTTTTCTTGCTCACTATTATAGAAAAGGGTTATGATAGTGATTCATAACCACTGTCGTAGCTCATAAAATTACTATCATAGCCTACAGCAGCAATTTTGCAACCGCTACCACTATCACCGTAGGTTTACGGTAGTGGTTGTTGTAGCAGCTACTGTAACCATTGTCATATACTAGGTATAGCAGTAGTTATTCAATTACTGCTATAACCTTATCTATCTAAGTGGTTCCTCAACCACTGCTATAGAGGATATAGTAGATGTTGGAAAACCACTGCTATAGACTGTATAGCAGCAATTCAATCTAGCAATGGTTATAAAATTTCTACTATAGCTTTCTAAAGCAGCAGTTCTCATGTTATAGAGGATATAGCAGCGGTTGAAAAACCGCTGCTATAGATTGTATAGTAGCAGTTATAGAATAGTACTATAGCTTTTTAAAGCAACGGTTTGAGAACTGCTGCCATAGGCTGTTGAACAGTAAAAAATATTATAAATTTATTATTTTTTTATCTGATAGATGCAGTTCAATATGTAATTACTCAAATTAAAATTTAAAAAAATAAAAAAATTACATAAAACTCAATAATAATACATGACTATATCTCAAATACTCAAATTATATTATAATATTTTTTAAATAAAAATAATATATATCAAAAATCTGCTAAATCAAAATTCTCCTCTCCAAGCATCTCATCATTATCAAGAGGGGCTGAAGTAGGATCGGGAGGGGCTATAGTAAGAACTGGAGGGTTTGGAATAGGAGCTGGAATGCTAGCCAACATGTCTTGAATGCTCAAAAAAATAGCTCCAAGATGAGTAGAGATATGTATCATCATAATGGATATGACACTCTGTAGTTGGTCTGCGTGCTCCTAGGCTTGAGATGCATGCTTCTGAGCCTGAGCTGTCTATGCTAAAGTCTCATCAAGCTACTCCTGGCCGACGATCCCGAAAGCATATGAGATCTTAGGTCCCAAGACATGAGATGGATGGTCATGAGGGTCAGAGGTGTCCGGGCCCTCACTCGCAAGCATGTCTAGCTATTCCTATAATTATAAATTTAAATAAAATCTCATATAAAAATGCTATAATACTAATCATACTAATTATACTCTAGTTATTACTTACAAAAATTCTCTTGATCATGGCGTTCATCGACCTGCCCTTCTTATCCGTACGACTCCATCGAAAGATGTTGCTACGGTTGGACATCATCTCCTTTCTCGTCAGTTATAACAATCAATCAATTTATTAGAAACATACAAAAAAATAATAATTTAATAACTTATAAACTAAAGGATTAGAATTCATTATCTCTCTATGCACACGACTAGCCATAGACTCATGATCGAGAGTGTACATGTACTCCTGAGCAGCTCGATTCTTCTGATTTTGATGAGATATAGTCTAAAAAGTATTTAAATCATATAAATTAAAATTAAATATAATTATCAGTATAATGAAAAACTCATAAGTCATAAATTAAACTTGAAACTCCTAGCTCCTCCAATACCTGACCATCTCCTTTCATTGACTCGGGGGACAGTCTTGGATCTAAGGAATAATCTCTTTCTCAGTGTCCCTACGGTGCTCTAACCATCTTTTATTGAGCTTGATCTTACAATTTTGGTATAACTTCCTAATCTTCTATAGTTGGGCATCTCGAGCCCTCTCATGATTTAGAAAGTCATACCTCCTTTGCACAAAGATATTAGAAGTCAATTATGAAATTATTCTAATCAAATATATTATAAATATATTACAATATATATAATTAAGATACACTTATCCAAATCTTCTTTCACACTCGGTACTTAACATTGCATCCATCAATTGCTAGTCTATGGATAGTACAGAAATCATGTCGGTACAAAAAAAAAATCTTTTATGATAAAATTATTTACGATAAAATTTTTTTATTATAAATATATATATTTATGATGAAAAAAATTATCATAAATAATTAATTATTTATAATAAAAATAATTATAATTTATGATAAAAATTTTTCATCATAAATAAGCTACCATAAATAAATTATTTAAAAAATTAAAAAGATGAGATTATTTATAATAGAAATTTTTCATCATAAATAATCAATTATTTATGATGTAATTTTAGTTTTTATCATAAATAATTAATTATTTATGATAAAAAAATTTTATCATAAATAATCTATCATAAATAAATTATTTAAAAATTAAAAAGATAAAATTATTTATGATAAAAAATTTCTAACATAAATAAATTTAGCATAAATAAATTATTTAAAAAATTAAAAGGGTGATAAATTTTTTTTATTATAAATAATTAATTATTTATGATGTAATTTTAATTTTTATCATAAATAATCTTTTATTTGCAATGAAAAATTTTTATCATAAATAATCTATCATAAATAAATAATTTAAAATAATTAAAAAGATAAGATTATTTATGATAAAAAAATTTTATCATTAATAATAGATTATTTATGATGCAAATATAATTTTGATCATAAATAATAATTATTTATGATAGAAAATTTTCATCATAAATAATCTACCATAAATAAATTATTTAAAAAATTAAAAAAGATCAGATTATTTTTAATGTAAGATTTTCATCATAAATAATCCATTATTTATGATGAAACTATGATTTTCATCATAAGTAATAAATTATTTATGATAAAAATTATCCATCGTAATTAATCTGACCAAAATTCTTAATTTATAGCATAGAAAAGGTAGACTATTTTAAAAATAAAAAAGAATAAAAATGCACTATGCATGATCAATGTGATGGGGATGAGGGGTGCGAGTGCATCCACTATTAGTTGGCCCATGAGCAAATTAAAATTTTTTTCTAACTCTTTCAAAAGTTAGTATTCTTTTTAAAAAATATATATATATTTTTAAAAATTACATAATTTTAAAATTTAAAATTGATCTTCATCATTTATTATTTAAGTAATTATCATGTAAGTATCACCATAAAAGACCATCTCGATCTGGTAGCTCTAGCTATGTAGATCAATAAAATTTAATTTTGATGGTTACAAATGACTGCATAATGATCTAATAGATAAAAATCATTGATGGATCCAAAAACTTACAAGAATAATCTTTGTGATATTTGTAGCATACTATAAAAATTTTACTATAATCGGATATAATTATCATAGTCAATTTAACACAGGATGATTTAGATTGTTAAATAAAAAATAGATAATCAAAAAGCCAAATAATGTTTAATTATAAGATAATATTTTAGATAAATGATATTTGCTACTATTTTAATTATCTATATGGTAGTAATTATAAAATCTAAACTCCATGTATATAAATCATCCATGTTAAGTATATTTTATAAAAGCATAAGTATAATTACTTAAGGACTTTAAGAATGTGTATCAAGAGACTTGTAGTTTCTAATAGTTTATACACACGTGGTTTATTTTTCACGATCACCAATATAAAAATGATCAAACTATTAGCAAAGATTATTTATTTAAAAAATTCTTTAATAATTACATACCATTTGGCCTTTTAATCAATCCTTTTTATTTAACAGTCTAAATCATCTCATGCTAAATTGACTATGATAATTATATCTAATTAAAATAAAATTTTGGTAGTATACTATAAATATCACAGAGATCATCATTGTAAATTTTTGGATCCATCGATGGTTTTTATCGATTAGATCATCATGCGGTAGTTCATGACCATCAAAATTAAATTTTATTGATCTACATTGCTAGAGCTATTAGATCGAGGCGATCTTTTATGACAATAGTCATATTATAATTACTTAAATAATGAATGGTGAAGATCAACTTTAAATTTTAAAATTATATAATTTTTAGAGAAAACTAATTTTTTTTAAAAAGAATACTAATTTTTAAAAGAATTAGAAAATAATTTTAATTTGCTTCTAGGCTAGCTAATAGTGGACATACTCGCAGCCCTTAACCCCATCGCATCAATCATGCATGGTGCATCTTTTTTTTTTTTTTTTTTTAAAATAGTCCATATTTTTTATGCTATAAATTAAGAATTTTGGTTAGATTATTTACAATAGAAAATTTTCATCATAAAAAATTTAATATTAATGATGGAAATCATAATTGCATCATAAATAATCAATTATTTATGATAAAAACTTTCCATCATAAATAATCCAATCTTTTTTAATTTTTTAAATAATTTATTTACTATAGATTATTTATGATAAAAAAATTTATCATAAAAAATTATTATTTATGATGAAAATCATATTTGTATCATAAATAATCTATTATTTATAATAAAAAATTTTATTATAAATAATTTATTTTAATTTTTTAAATAATTTATTTATGGTAGATTATTTAGGATAAAAATTTTTCATCATAAATAATAGATTATTTATGATAAAAATTAAAATTATATTATAAATAATTAATTATTTATGATAAAAAAATTTTATCATAAATAATCCCATTCTTTTAATTTTTTAATTAATTTATTTATGTAAATACTATTAGTGATGAAAATGTAATGTCGTCGCAAATAAGTTTATCAAATATTTTAATATTTTTTTTAAAAAAATTATTGAAAAATAATTAGTAGGAATTATGAGCGACAAAAATCTGGTTTTCATTGTTAATAAGCTTTTTAGCGATGAAATTTTACATCACTAATAGTCCATCACTAAATGTCTTTAAATATCCCACCCCACTAGGTGCCCTCTTTCTCATGAAACTCACTTTTTTCTCGGCCGAAATCCTCTCCTTTCCTCTCTCTCCCCCTTCTTCTGGGCTTCCACAGGCTGACGATCGTGTCTCCCGCTCCGCCACCATTGCCGCTGCTATTATCGTGCTTGAACCGATCAAAGGTAAGTTCCACGATCAGTCGGTTAAATTTTTTTTGTTTTGTTCTTTAATTCGATCATCGGAGGGATGCGCGGGTGTTGCCATGCAATGGTCGGTGGCAGATGGAGGGGCGTAAGGGATGGGTGCTGGCAGGCCATGCGTGGCAGTGTTGATGGTGGGAGCCGCTGGTGGTGGAAGGTGGAAGGGCACCGTAGGAGGTGGAGGGCCGCGAGGGGTGGGGCGTCAATGGATGGTGGTGATCGATCGAGTGGGGGGCCATGGGTGGTCGAGCGCCAGAAGGGCACCGCAGGGGGTGGTGCGTCGCGATGGGTGGGGGGTGAAGGGGCCATAAGGGGTGGGGTATGGAGGGGCGGCGGTGATAAGTTGGGTGGGGGGCCATGGGTGGTGGTGCATCGGAGGGGTACCACAGGGGGTGGTGGACCATGACTGGTGGGGGTGAAGGGGCCGCAGGAGGTTGGGCTCCTCCTTAATCATTTTTTAAAATTTAATAAATAATAATAATACTAGTAATAGTAGTAGTAATAATAATAATAAAAATAAAAATAAATAATATATAATAATAATTATAATAATAATAGTAGTAGTAAAGTAGTAGTAATAGTAGTAATATATAAGAATTATAATAATAATATAGTTATAGTAGTAGTAATAATAATAATAATTATAGTGGTAATAGTAACAATAATAGTAATAGTAGTAATAGTAGTAATAATAATAATAATGATAATAATAATAATAATAATTTAATTGATAAATAAATTGATAAAATATTTAAAAATATAAATTATTTTTTATAATTAAAATAGTTAGTTTTTAATTATATTTTTATGTCTTTACTTGTTATAATTTAATCATTTTATTTGTTTAGTTCCTGTATTTTATTATGATTATAATTTAATATTTTAATTTGCATTAGGTGAAGATTTTATTTTTTAATGCATATATATAAACTATTCGGTCTGGAATCTGGATCGGGATTCGATCAGGGATCTAGGTTGGGATCCTATCTAGGATCAGATCATGATTTGGGTCAGATCAAGGTCAAGATCTGGATTGAGATTTGATTCAGGATCCGATCTGGGATCACGTCTAGGATCCGGTTCGAAATTTGGGACATGATTTGAGTTGAATCTTCTTAGTATCCAAATTTTATTTTTATGCTCTTTAAATTTTTATTATTTAATATAATTTAAAATTCTATTTTCCAACTTCAAAATTTTTTTTTCAAATTTTTTTTTCTAAAAATCAAAGATTTTAAAATTAAAATACCACCTTCTTTATGGATTCGATCCGACTCACTACTTACTATCTATTTTTAATTAAATCAATTAAGCTTCTAAAAATTTAATTAGTTGCATGCATCTAGTTTAAATTGCATAAAATTTTTTATTTAAAATTTTTTTTTGTGCATATTCATATTAAATTAACTTAAGGATACAACCCATTAACCAACATAAGATGAAAATTTGATCACCCTCCTTAGCCCATAAATAACCAACCAACATCCTACATTAACTTAAGTTTTTAATTTTAAAATCAATTAGACATCGACTCTAGAAACTCAAGCTCATTAGAATAAGAAATTCTAAAAGTTGAATTGGATTAAGATTAGTCAGTTTGATTGGTGTCTAAGAAAAGTGGTTCAAGGATGATTGGGTCTGAAGGAAGGTGATTTATAATTGATTTCATTAGCTTATCTAACCAAGCATAATTGATGTCTAAGGCAAGCAATGGAGGAACTCCTAACAACTTTATACTTAGCGGACTAGTTGATTGACAGATTTTACACTTGAAGGGCTTAAAAGTGATCTTGGCAGTTAGGAACTATCTAGATCTAGGACAATCCTTAGTTAGGATTATTTATCTAACTGATTGCTAACTAACATTAAATCTAATTAAAACTAATCTTTTCTCTCTTCTTAGCTTTAGGACTCCTTAGGACTTTTTCTTTAGAACTCTTCTTTCTTTCTTCTTCTTTTCTCCTCTTCTCTTTCAAAAAAAATAAATTAAAATAAATTAAATTAAAATAAATTAAAAATAATAATTAAATAATTAAAAATAGTAAAAATAATTAAAAAAATTAATAAATAAAAATTATAAAAAAATAATTATAATTTTAGATGCCAAAAATTAGATGCATGCATAAAAACTTGATAAGAGCACGATGTTATCGTTAAGATACCGTGTTTATCAGTTTAACTCCAACTTCTTGAATTTATTAAAATTAGGTAGTAAGTAGTGAGTCGGATCGAATCCACAGAGAAGACAGTATTTTAGTTTTGAAATCTTTAATTTTTTATAAAAAAATTATTAAAAAAATTAAAGTCAAAAAATAAAATTATAAATAAAAAATAAAAATTAAAAGATGCAAAAAATTAAATTTAGTACTAAGATCGACTAGTTAGATCTTAGCATCTATTTGTAATAAAAATAAAGAATAATAATTAAAGTATAAAAATTAAATTATAATAAAAAATAAAAAGCATGAATTTAAAGTGCATAAAAATAAAACTTTGCATTAATATAAAAGTTCATAATTTAAATATATAAAATTAAAAAGAAAAAAAATAAAAATAGCTGATCTTGATCTTGGATCAGCATTGGCGTTGAGATGGTGTAGAAGCCAGCTTTTTTCATAGCATCTATTACTTTGAAGCAACCTCTAACCCAAGTCTGGCTCTAATCTTTATCAAACTCCTTTTCATGATCGAAGATAATTGATTTTGATGGCTTGGGATCCTTTAAATAGGTGTTGAAAGGTTGGAGGATTTTTTCTGCAGGCAATGTGGGACTAAGGACCATTTTAATCATCAAAATAAGAAGATATCCAAGTAAACTTTGGATTAAAATAGCATCTAGATGAATTCTATTAAGTTTTCTTAATTCTGACCATTAGATTTTGATCAAACGATTCTAAAATCATCAAAAAATGGATGTGTAATAGCCCAGATCAGGTTGGATTAAATTCTGATCATTGGATGGAGCTTAATGGAGCATTTTCGATTATCAGATCATGTTGAGGAAGTTTAATCATCGTCGGGAGTTTTTTGGACTGTTGGTGCAGAATCTGATTAATGCCAGATCGAGTTAGAGTTGAAAAAGATGAAGTCACCGTCGGGGACCTACAAAACAAAGTCTTATTTGAAGTCGGTGGTGGTAGTTCCGACAGGACCCTCCGACAATCAAGTCAGCTCTTCTGATCAATAGAAATGGAGTGCTTGGGTATGAATTCAATAGAGTTTTGGAAAAGAAGTCAAGAGCTTAGAGAAAACGTATCTGGAGGATCCCTTTTTATAGATGAAGCTTATTGTAACCATTCAATAGTGGGCCACTTTGGATCACGTAAAATTTATTATGGAGAGTGGTGTCGCTCGTAATAGACTAATAATGACAGTCGTAACCATCCGGTAGTAGGTTTGCCTGTAGTAGACTGATAAATGACAGTCGTAACCATCTAAAGGAAGTAGGCATTTAGAATCCGACTGAAGAAAAAGTTTGTAAGGAGTTTGGCTCCTGGAGGAATCTGACTAAGGAAGAAGTCTGGAAGGAGTTCAGCTCCTAGAGGAATCCGACAATTGGAGGAGTTTGGAAGAAGTTCGGCTCCTAGAGAAATCCGATTGAAGGAGATGTTTGAAAGAAGTTTGGCTTCTGAAGAAATTCGACAGCTGGAGGAGTTTGGCTCTTCGAGGAATTCGACTGAAGAAGATGTTCGAAAGGAGTTTGGCTCCTAAAGAAATCCGATCGTTGGAGGAGTTTGGCTCATGGAGAAATCTAACTGAAGGAGAAGTTCGAAAGGAGTTCAGCTCCTAGAGGATTCCAACTGTTGAAGAAGTTTGAAAGAAGTTTGACTCCTAGAGGAATCTGACTAAAAGAGATGTCCGAAAGGAGTTCAGCTCTTAGAGAAATTCGACTGCTAAAAAAATTCAGAAGAAATTTGACTCCTGAAGAAATTCGACTGCTGGAGAAAGTTGAAAGAAGTTTGGCTCTTGAAAAATCAGACTACTGGAGGAATTCGGAAGGAGTTTGGCTCCTATAGGTATCCGATTGAAGGAGAGATTCGGAAGAAGTTTGACTCCTGAAGAAATTCATCTGCTGGAGAAATTTGGAAGAAGTTTGGCTCTTGGAGGAATTCGACTGTTGGAGGAGTTTGGAAGGAGTTCTGATCCTGAAGGAATCCGATCGAAGAAGATGTCCGAAAGGAGTTTAGCTCTTGGAGAAATTTGACTGCTGGAGAAACTCTGAAGGAGTTTGGCTCCTGGAGGAATCCGATTGCTGGAGGAATTAGAAAGGAATTCGGCTCCTGGAGAAATCAGACTGCTGGAGAAATTCATAAGGAGTTTGGCTCCTATAGGTATCCAACTGATGGAGAAGCCTGAGAGTAGTTCAGCTGAAGTTTGAAAGAAGTTCGACCACTAGGGGAGTTAGGTTGGGTTTCGATCGCTGGAAGAAGTTCGACTGGGGTCCGACTGCTGGAGAAAAATTTTTGATCGAAGCTCTTCCATGATTATCAGTTACATTAGGCTAAGCATCAGGCTGAACTTTGATGGGAGTGGAGTTTATCCCCAACAATAGTCCTCCCACTTTCAAGTTCGAAATTTGAAGGGAGTATAAAAAAAGGTGAGTGCCGAAGTCCTCTTTTGGGTTCTGCACCAGTTCAAATTGAAGCTCGAAAGAGATCTTATCTCCAACTAAGATTGAAGTTGAAGCTCGAGGGAGATCTTGTCTCCAGTCGAGGTTGACGTTGAAGTTGAAGCTCGGGGGAGATCTTGTCTCCAACTGAGATTGAAGTTGAAGCTCGGGGAAGAATTCTAGTTCGGGGTTCCCATGCTTGCTGCTTGTTGCGGACGTCGAGCTCGTTGTGGAAGTCGAGCTTTATGGACATCGAACTAGGTTCTCTCTTGCAAACCAGGATAAGATTCTGCCTTTCGCATTTGACATAGTTAAGTTATCATGAGAAAGCATATGTAAGGATTCTCCATCGAGCTTCTTTTTTCTTCATGTCTTTGGTCTATGGGGTTCCGACCTTTACTCATGTTGGGACAAGATTCTCCTTCTATTCCTAACAGACTGTAGGGACATATTTAGGATTGTTGTTGGGGCATCTCTTCTCACCTCGTCTAAAATGAATGAGGCCTTCAACTTTGCTCACGTTGGGATGAGGTTCTCCTCCTATTCCTAATTGACTGTGGGGGCACATAAGGACCGTTGTCAGGGCCTTAGTCTTCGACTTTGCTCACGTTAGGATGAGATTCTTCTTGTGTTCCTAATAGGCTGTGGGGGCACAAAAGGATCGTTGTCAGAGCCTCTCCTTCCATCTTGTCTAAAATGAACGAGGTCTTTGACTTTGCTTATGTTAGGATGAGGTTCTCCTCATATTCCTACTGGACTGTAGGGGCACATAAGGACCATTGTAAGGGCCTCTCCCTCCATCTCGTCTAAAATGAACGAGGTCTTTAACTTTGCTCACGTTAGAATGAGGTTCTCCTTCTATTCTTAATGGGCTATAGGGGCACATAAGGACCATTATTAGGGCCTCTCCCTCCATCTCGTCTAAAATGAATGAGGTCTTCGACTTTGCTCACGTTAGGATGAGGTTCTCCTCCTATTTTTAACGGGCTGTGGGGGCACATAAGGGCCGTTGTTAGGGCCTCTACCCCCATCTTATCTAAAATGAATGAGATTTTTGACTTTGTTCACGTTAGGACGAGGTTCCTTTCCTGTTCCTAACATGGCCATTATTGGTTGCTTCTTCCCTGTCATCACATAGTTTTTGCACCAACAAATAATAACATTGAAATGAAAGAGTTTTATTGACGAGAAATTATTGGTAGTATATCCACAGATTTTCTAAATTCTAAGGTCGTAGGAGCATCTTCCTTCTAAGCTCCTTCAAGTGATAAGTTTCGGATCGGACGACCTCCTCCACTTCATATGGGCCTTCCCAATTTGGGGCAAGCTTCCTCTGATTCTGAAGCTGAGAGACGGTGGCTCGTTGAAGCACTAAGTCTTCCACTTTGAATATTTTACTTCTAATTTTGGAGTTATAGTATCGGGCCACCCTTCGCCTGTAGGCCGCCATCCGAACCTGAGCATCCTCTCTTTTTTCTTCCAACAGATCGAGGTTGACTCTGAGGTCCTGTGAGTTACGCTGCTCATTCAAGGCCATGACCCATGCTGATGGGAGCTTAAGCTCGATTGGGATGACTGCCTCCATTCCAAAAGTCAAGATGAATGGTGTTTCTCTAGTCGGTAGCCTTTGAGTAGTTTGGTACGTCCAGAGAACGTGGTAGAGTTCGTCCATCCAGGCTTTCTTACTCTATGGAGTCTTGTCTTGATGCCTTGCAGCAGGATCTGATTGGTCACTTCAGCTTTCTCATTTGCCTGTGGGTGAGCTATCGATGTGAAGTGATGGGAGATGTTTAGATCTTCGTAGAACTTGACGAACCTCATCCCAACGAACTATCGCCCATTATCTATTCTGATAGTTCAAGGCAAACCGAACCGACAGACGATTGACTTTCAGATGAAGTTTTGTACCTTGGTCTCGATAATTTTTGCTAGTGGTTCGGCTTCGACCCATTTGGTGAAGTAGTCGATTACGACCAGGAGAAACTTTCGTTGTCCGGATGTCGTCGGAAAAGGGCCAAGTATATCCATTTCCCACTGTACAAATGACCAAGGTGTGCTTAGTGGAGTAAGCTCAGAGGCCGACTATCTTTGTAGATTTGCATTCTTCTAATAGTGGTCATATTTCTTGACATACTCCAAAGAATCGTGGTAAAAGATCAGCTAATAGTACCCTTATCGAAGTTTGGATCACGAGGAAGAACTTCCTCTTTGAGATAGATAACTAACGGATCGATCCAGCTTGGCTCAAACTTCGTCTACATAACGAACTATGATTCCTCCGAGCTTGGGCATTTTAGAGTTTCGAAAAATATTTTTTTGGATAGTTCGGTTGGGGCTGAAGTGGCCAATTTAGAGAGGAGGTCGGCTTTTGTATTTTTTGCCCTCGAAATCTATCAAATGATAGAACTGTCGAAGGCCGGAGTCAAATTCTTTACTTTCTCAAGGTATTTCATCATACTTTCCTCCCATGGTTTACAGTTGTCACTAACTTGGTCGACCATTAATTGAAAATCACTATAGACTTGAAGCCAATCTACTTTTAGCCCTTTTGCTATTTTTAATCCAACAATCAATGCTTCATATTCGGCCCCATTATTAGTTATAGAAAATTTGAAGCATAGCGTGTACTCGATGACGACTCCCCTAAGGCTAACTAAGACTAACCTCGCACCTGCTCCAGTGGAGTTGAACGAACCATCCACATATAGGGCCTAAAAATCTTCAGAAAGGTCAGCACTCTCTTCGGAGGGGCTCGGTTGTAACAATAGAGCCCCAATCTCATTCTGTTCAAGCTCGGCATCATCTGAAATGGTATATTCTACTACAAAATCTATCAATATCTAAGTTTTGATCGATGGCCTGGTTCGATAATTGATATCGAACTCCGTGAGCTCGATCATCCATTTTGTGATTCTTTTGGAAGCATCTATTCGATGAAGGACTGCTTTTATTGGTTGATCCATGAGGACCATTATGGTGTGCCCTTGAAAGTAAGATCGGAGTCTTTTGGTACCGATTAGAAGAGAGTAGGTCAATTTCTCCAGCTTAGAGTACTTGGTCTCTGCATCCCTCAAGACTCGGCTTATATAGTAGACTGGTCGTTGCATCTTCGCTTCCTCCTTGATCAGGACTGCTGCCAAGGCCATCGAAAAGATTGCTAGGTACAATAATAATTCTTCTTTAGGTTCAGACTTTGCCAGTAGTAGGGATGAGCCGAGATAGCTTTTGAGCTCCTTAAATGCCCGTTGGTACTCCATCATCCAGCAGAAGTTCTTTGGTTGCTTGAGAACTTGGAAGAAGGGCATGCATCGCTCGACCGATCTCGAGATGAAGTAATTTAGGGATGCCACTTTTTCAGTCAGGTACTGAACTTCTTTGATTGTTCTCAAAGCAGTCATCTCCTGAATAGCTTGAATTTTTTCTGGATTTACTTCAATCCCACGTCTTGACACCATAAACTTTAGAAACTTTTCTGAGATCACATCAAAGGTGCACTTGATCGGGTTCAGCTTCATTTTGTGCTTCCTGAGTGCACTGAAGGTCTCTTCGAGGTCAACGAGGTGGTTTATAGAAGCTCGACTTTTGACGAGCATGTCATCTACATACACCTTCATGTTGCGGCCGATCTGCTTCTTGAAGATCTTGTTGATCAGACATTGGTATGTTGCCCCTGCATTCTTGAGTCCAAAGGGCATAACCCTGTAATAATAAAGACCACGGTCAGTAACAAAAGCAATTTTCTCCTCATCCTTCGATGCCATCCGTATCTGATTATAGCCAGAGAAGGCATCCATGAAGGTGAGGAGCTCGTGGCCCGAGGTTGCATCTATCAGTTGATCAATCCTGAAAAGAAGGTAGCTGTCCTTTGGATAGGCTTAGTTCAACTTTTTGAAGTCTATACACATCCTCCACTTATTGTATGCTTTTTTGATGAGGACCACATTTGAGACCTAGGTCGGATAGTTAGCTTTTCGAATGAATCCAACTTTGAGGAGCTTGCCTACTTCTTTTATGATTGCTTTCTACCTCTCCGGGGTGTGGTTGCGCATCTTCTCTTTTACCGATCAATACTTAGGTTTAATGGCCAGTCGATGTTCTATGATCTCGGCATCAATTTCTGACATATCCACTGGGGCTCAGGTGAAGACGTCTGCATTCTTCCTAAGGAAGGTGACGTGTTGCTTCCGAACCTCATCCCCCAAGTTGGAGTCGATCTGTATAGTGTGCTCCACGTTCCCATCATTTAAGGATACAAATATGAGATCCTCCATAGGCTCGCCCCACTCCTCGGTTAGGTCATCATGGGTATCTAGCCCCTCGATAAGATAAAGATTGGGTTGGATGTTTTTCTGCAGGACAGTGAAGTAACAGCATCTCGCCAATGCCTGATCTCCCCTGATCTCTCCAATTCTGCAATTCATTGGAAACTTCACCTTTAGATAATAAGTCGACACCACTATTTGGAGCGCGTTTAACCTAGGTCGATCGAGAATAGCATTGTTGGCAGATGGAGCCTTTACGACTAGAAAATCAATCTATGCCTTAACCAGCTTCGGGTGTTGCCCTGCAGTCATAGTCAAAGTTATTATGTCCTCAACTAGCATAGCATCATCAGTGAAGCCTACCAACGAAAAGTTCACGGATCCCAAGTGGTTATTGAGTAAGGACATTTTTGAGAAAGTATCATAAAATAATACATCGATCGAGCTTTCATTATCTACAAAAATATGGCATACATCATAGTCGGCAATGTTTAAAGAGATTACAACCACGTCATTATGCGAAAACTAGACTCCTCATGCATCCTTGTCGATGAAAGCGATGGGCTCTTTAGTTCTCTGCCTCTTCACTAGTCCCTCTAATCTGCTGGCCTCTTCATGCTAAAGTCCTCTAGAGATAGTGTTGATGATGCCGAGAGGCAGCCGATTTTCTTATTGTTCCTTTCTTCTTGGTGGTTCAGGCTGCGAGAATGCCCTTAGCCGATCTTCCCGCCCTTCAGGCCAATGCCATAGGAATCGATCGAGTCTGCCTCGCCTGATGAGCTCCTCGATCTCATCTTGAAGCTAAATATACTCTTCAGTATCGTGACCGTGGTCATGATGATAAAGGCAGAACTTATTAGGATTGCGCTTATTGGGATGAGTATGCATCCTTTTTGGTCTCGGTAGTTACTCTCTGATTTTCATCAGTACTTAGATTTTTGGAGCATTAAGAGGAACGTAGTTGTAAAATTTTTGGAGGGGAGAACCCTGCCACGCCCTTCTTTTGGGGCTTCCCTACTTTCGATCCTAGGAAGGAGTGCGAGCTCGCTTGCACTTAGAGGGAGTTCGAGAGCGCGGTCAAGCTTCACTCAGCTTTTCTTCCTCAGCAGACCCATCTGGCTCGTTGATTCATTGCTCTCCAATGGCTTTATTATCCTTGACCTTGAAGGCCTCTTCAGCTCGGGCATAACCTTCAGCCCGAGCTAGCATATCGGCAAAATCCCTGGGGTACTTTTTTTTCAGGGAGAACAGTAAATCATTCTTCTAAAGGCTGCCCTTGAGTGCGGCCATTGCAACTGACTGATCTAGGCTTCGGACCTCTAATGCAATAGCATTAAATTGGATGACATAAGTTTGGACGGATTCCTCCTCCTTCTGCTTGATGTTCATCAGGGAATCCAAACCTCGGTGGGGACGTCGACTGCTAATGAAATGAGCCACAAATTGATGACTCATCTAATCAAAAAAAAAGATGGTACCCAACTTAAGGATCGAGAATCAATTTCTGATGGCTTTCTTGAGGGTGGACGAGAAAGCCCAACACAAAATGGCGTCTGGCATATCGTGGAGCAGCATCATGGTCCAAAAGGTCTCTAGATGATCGACCAGATCAGAAGTTCCATCGTAGCTTTCAAGTTGGGGAAGCTTGAAGTTCGACAGAATAAGCTCTTGCATAATTCGAGAAGAGAAATGGGGATCGGTGCAGACGTCATCATGGGAAGCCGAGGCGACGTGGCGAAGTTCTTCAATCCGTCGGCTCATTTTTTGGAGCCTTTGATTCAGGAGATCTTCATGATCATTGATCTTCAAAGTTTTCTGGTGGGACGAGAGCAAAGCTTCATGATCGTTGATCGTTGAATCATGGTCCAAGCAATGGCTCTTCACCCTCTATTTTTCCTTTTTGGAGGTCACCGATTGGCCAGCCCGAGTCGGCCATCCTCCAACTGGATCATGAGGCTCTAAAAGAGCCTGCTCCAATTGAAATGGCATCGGAGCCTACCAATGTATGGCCTGCATCGCCTCCATGAGATCGTGAACCTGCTAGATCAGTAGGTTGAATTGCTCCACATCCACTATGGCTGTAGGCGGAGCTTGAGTTATCGGAGTTGGAGTGAAAATAGATTGATCTGAATGGGATCTGATTGTAGAGATCGTTGATCGTCGAGTCGAAGCTTTCCTGGGAGGCATTTTTTTTATTTTTTTTTTCGAAAAGAACTCTAGAGAAGAAGAAGACTGCTGAGCACTTCTAGCATCAATTCTATTGGTGCAGAATCTGGTTGATGCTGGATCGAGCTGGAGTTGGAAAAGACGAGGTCACTACCAGTGACCTACAAAATAAAGTCCTATCCAAACTCAGTGGTGGTGGTTCCGACAGGACCCTCCGACGATCAAGTCAGCTTTTCTGACCAATAGAAATGGAGTGCTCGGGTATGAATTCAATAGAGTTTTGAGAAAAGAGTCAAGAACTTAGAAAAAATATATCTAGAGGATCCCTTTTTATAGACTGAGCTTGTTGTAACCGTTTGATAGTGGGTCGCTCTAGGTCATATGAAATTTATTATGGAGAGTGGTGTCACTCATAATAGATTGATAATGACAGTCGTAATCGTCCGGTAGTGGGGTTGCCTATAGTAGACTAATAAATGACAATCGTAACCATCCGAAGAAAGCAGGCATTCAAAATCCAACTGAAGAAGAAGTTCGTAAGGAGTTTGGCTTCTGAAAGAATCTGACTAGAGAAGAAGTTCGAAAGGAGTTTGGCTCCTGAAGGAATTCGACTGTTGGAGAAGTTCGGAAGGAGTTCGGCTCCTAAAGGAATTCGACTGAAGGAGATGTCCGAAAGGAGTTTGACTCTTGAAGAAATTCGATCGCTGAAGGAGTTCGAAAGGAGTTCGACTCTTGAAGAAATTCGACTGAAGGAGATGTCTAGAAGGAGTTTGACTTCTGAAGAAATTCGACCGCTAGAGAAGTTCGGAAGGAGTTTGAATCCTGGAGGAATCCGACTGCAGAAGAAGTTTGGAAGGAGTTCGGCTTCTAAAGGAATTCGACTGTTGGAGGAGTTCGAAAGGAGTTTAACTTCTGAAGAAATCTGACTGAAGGAGATATCCAGAAGGAGTTTGGCTCCTGGAGAAATCTGACTGCTGGAGAAATCTGGAAGGAGTTCGACTCCTAAATAAATCCGACTGTTGGAGAAATTCAGAAGAAGTTTGGCTCCTGGAAAAATCAGACTGCTGGAGGAATCCAAAAGAAGTTCAGTTTCTATAGGTATTCGACTGAAGGAGAGATCCGAAAGAAGTTCGGCTCCTGAAGAAATTCAACTGCTGAAGAAATTCGGAAGGAGTTTGACTCTTGCAGAAATTTGACTGTTCGAGTTTGAAAGAAGTTTGGCTCCTGAAGAAATTCGACTGAAGAAGATGCTTCGAAGGAGTTTGACTCCTGAAGAAATCCGACTGCTGGAGAAATTCGAAAGAAGTTTGGCTCCTGAAGGAATCCGACTGCTGGAGGAATCCGAAAGGAGTTCGGCTCCTGGAGAAATCAGACTGCTAGAGGAATCCGAAAGAAGTTCGGCTCCTGTAGGCATTCGACTGATGGAGAAGCCTGGGAGTAGTTCGATAGCTTGGGAGTAGTTCGGCTGAAGTCCAAAAGAAGTTCAGCTGCTTGGGGAGTTAGGCTGGGTTTCAGTCGCTGGAAGGAGTTCGGTTGGGGTCTAGCTGCTAGAAGAGAATTTTCGATCGAAGCTCTTTCGTGATTACCAGTTGTATTAGACTAAGCATCAGATTGAACTTCGATGGGAGTGGGGTTTATCCCCAACATGGACCATCAGATCATCCCCTGAAATGTTCATAGCCATTGGATGGCGTAGATGGGAGGCTAGGAAACCAAACTAAAGTAGAAAAAATCCTGTCGTTGGATCTAGACTGCAAACCACCACAGCCATTGGATCACACTTTACTATTCAGATAGACTATAGTGGACTTAGCTTTCTACGATTTGCAACCAATCAGCGCCCGACATGTGTGTGAAATGACCAAAATGCCCTTCCTTAAGGGTTCACAGTAAGCCACGATAAAACTGATGTCACGTTGACGTCAGCGGCTCACCAGATTGGCTTTGGATGCTAGGCTAGCTTACAGCAAATTGACTGGATGGCTTGGCTGGGCGCGTTTGGATGCGCTAGCTAATATGGCATGATGGCTTGGCTTGCGGAGCCGGTCGAGCCTTTTTTTTAAATTTTTTAAAAATTCATATCTAGTCCATTTTAGCTCTGATTTGCTCCAAACTTATTTTATTACAAGCAAAAAATTAAGCTCTTTTTATTAATAATAATATTTTATTTTTTATTTTTATTATTTTTTAGTTAATTTTTTAATTAATAAAAATATTAATTTTTTAAAAATATATAAAAATTAATTATTAATTTTTAAAATTAAATATAAATTAATTGATAAATTAATATTTTTATTGATGAATTTATGGTACTTATCACACCCCTTCCAACTTAAGCTTTGCTCATCTTCGAGTAAAGAAAGAATTTAGTTTTAGATATTTTTTAACTTTAGAGTTTCAAATTTTATCTAAGTAATTTTCAAAATGGCTATTGATATTCAGTAGAGTATAAATAAGGCATATCAATAGGATATTAGTACTTACCAATATAAAAATTAAGTAAAAAATATTTAATTTTTTAAATTTTTTTCTAAATTATCATTCTATTTATCTTTGAATTATCTAAACTTTCATATGAGCAAATGTATTGCTACTTCCATCCTTTATTTATTGATATTTTTTATTCATATTGTCCACTTTTTGACGTGAATATCATTGCTTACTTAGGCAACGAGATTCGGTTACTAGGTGAAAAATCAATGTGTTATTTATTTATTTATTTATTTTAACATTGTACCACTATTAAGTGCCTTAACCTCTTAAGCTTTCTACTTGATCCATGTAGCGAGTCTTAGGCCAATGACTTTCAAACCAGTTGGCTTTAGGGTATTAGGTATAAAATATTTCTCGGGCTTACTAGCTCGAATCAAATAGGCAACGAGTTTAGACTAGCTTTACAATGAGCTTCTTTGTTCTTTCTATTTTTTGACGCAAAACTCAATGCTTGCTTAGGCAAAGAGACCTAGTTATTCAATGAGAAGTACTTGGAAACTATTTTGTTTGAAGAGTGATTTTTTTATGAAGAAATGTATAGTTACCTTATACAAGCCCATAAAAAATAGGCTTTTCTTTGATGTTGATAGAAAAAGTCAAAATTGCTCAAAAAAAATTATTTATATTCTAGACTTAACTCTTTATTGGATTTTTTTAATCCTTGATCCCTTAATATCTCATAAATTCTCTGATCTGTGCATCAATTTTTTTAAAAAAATGCTTAGTTCAACTCGATTCTTAAGCATAATCGGATGTCTAAATATTAAATACTAACTTCTTCGAGAACTAAAAAAATTAAAAATTTTTATTATTCTCCCTTTCGAACTTAATGGATATTATCCTCAATAAAGAATAAAAAATAAAATAAAGGATGTAATTAAGAAAAGAAAAGAATACACCTGATTCAATGCATTTTCATGGTCCATCATATGCATTTGAAATTTGATTCTCCCTCCAACTTATTCAAAATATTCTAAAAAAATAAACTAAAAAGATAAATTAGATACAAAAAAATTAAATATTGGGTTGTCTTCCAGCAAGCACTAAGTTTACCATTTTCAGCCAGACTCAATACAGCTTACTATCCTGTATCAAATATTGGATTGACAAATTCCAATGATTTTGGATTATCAATCTTAGGAAGATAGTTTGTTATCTCTTTATTGATATATTCATTGTTATTTATGGAAAGATAGTTAATGACCCTATTCTTAGTCCCATGTTTGTTAAGAATTTCTCCTATTTATTCTTCTAAAATGCTAATATATTGAGTTTTTGTATTAGAAGTTGAGTTTAATGCAATGGATACTGGAAGGATGACTAAATGTTGCTTTTATTTTGGAGGTAAATTAATATGATCTTGATTAAATAACTCCATAGATACTTCATTACATTCCTCTTGATTTTTAAAAGAAGAAGAACCGGCTTCTAGGGGTGAAGGGAATAGGACTTTAGATTTATAGATCTTAGGTAAATCATCTATTCTCTTATCTTCTTTATTAGTCTCATTCAAACTAGAACCAACATCAGTACTAATTCTGAACTTAGGTTCTTCTATGTGGTTAGCTTCAGTACTAACATGTTCTTCTAAATTTTTATTTTGGCTAGCATCAGTACTAGCCTCTCTGACTTGATCTTGGTATGGGTCCATAAGAATTTTATAACTTTTATGTTCAATAATTACTTTGGTATTTTCTAATTGAAAATTCTTAGGTGGGATATTAGATTTATAATTAGGTCTAGATGGTTGGTGGATAATAGGTGGATAATTTTAAGAATTGGTTGGCTCGGTAGTTGACTTAGTTCTCTTCTCATGTTAGACTCAACTAATTATCCTATTTGAGCTTTTAGCCTGACGATAGATTGCTGTTGAGTTATAATTAATTATTGCAGTTGATTAAATCTAATGTCAACTAGATTGGTCTATTAAGAAGATGGATATAATGGCTGATTGTAATATGATGGCTTGGTAAATTGACTAGGTTGACCCCTGTTATAGGCATAATTTTGATATTGAGTTCGAGCCTAAGTCTGTTGGGGTATCCAAGAAAAATTATGTGGTTGCTCCAACTTGGGTTATATGTATTTAAAAAAGGATCATTAACCGATTTGGACTAGCCTTGTGCAACTAGGACTTATTCTTGGATAAAAGATGAAAATTATGTAGCCATAGGACATTCACTCACATGATGGGTTGGGCTAGCATAGACTGAACAAGTCTCCTAATAATTAGAAGATGATGTGAATGTGTAGGAGATTGTTGACCTAGGATTAGGAGTTGATCTAATTTTTGGGCAATAAAGTCTACTTTATTTATCAAATTCAAATCAGTCTTAGAACTAGATTCTGGATGTTTAAATTCATGGATCCCTACCCAGATTTGGTAGAAAGATAATGAAGCATGGTTGATTAAGTTTTCACTTCAAATAAAGCATAGGCTTCGTCCTCACTTTCGTTCATGAATGCACCTCCACAAGATGCATCTATCATTTATTTATATTGGTCTCCTAGGCCCTTATAGAAAGCTTGAATAATTTGCCACTTAGACAAACCATAGTGTGAGTATTTTCTAATAAGTTTCTTAAGTCTCTTCCATGACTCATGAATTTATTTTTTTAGAAGCTGAGTAAATCCAGTGATAGCTCACCTCATGATGTTGGTTCAGCCTATTGAATAAATTTTTTAAAAAAATTTATTTTGCAATTCAGCCCAAGTTTTAATTAATCTTTCTATTATGCCAAGCTAGTACTTGGCTTTATCTTTTAATAAATAGAGAATAAAATTAGTCTAAGGGCATCCTCAGTCAAATTTGAATCTTCACCATAGAGCAGATTTCTAAAAATTCATCCAGATGCTTATAAGGATCTTCATTGGTATTTCTATAGAAGGATGTGGAAGCATCTGGATTATGGTCGGCTTGATCTCATAGTGATAGCATGAATATCAGATAACTGGATGCAAGTCGATGGATTACAAATGAAAGAAATAAAATATTTTTTCATTTGCTTAGGTGGATCTCTAAAATTTTAAGCCATTTGGTTATTAGGTTTAATACGATTCAGCCATTCAATTTTATGGTTGGGTTCAATTAGGTCAGAAAAATGATTTTCTAGCATACATGTACTAGTTTAACCTAATGTGTGGTTCAAAAATTTTTTTAGATTTTTTTAAAATTATTTTAAAATTATTTTTTAAAATTTTTTATAATTTTTATAATTTTTTATTATTTATTATTTTATTATTATTATATTCTTATTTTATATAAAAAAATTAATAATTTTTTTAATGATTTTATTATTTTATTATAATTTTATTATAATTTTATTTATTTTTTAATAATTTTTATTTATATTATTTTTTAATTTTTTATTTTTAATTTAATTTAATTTATTTTTGATAGAGAAGAGAAGAAAAGGAGAAGAAAGAAGGAAGAGTTCTAAAGAAGAAGTCCTAAGAAGTCCTAGAACTAAGAAGAGAGAGAAGATTAATTTAAATTATATTTAATATTTTAGTTAGTAATTAAGTTAGGCAAACAATCCTAACTAAAGATTGTCCTAGATCTGGACAGCTCCTAACTGTCAAGATCACCTTCAAGCCTTCCAAGTATAAGATCAGCTACTCAACTGGCCAAGTAAGTATAAGATCGGTGGGAGTCTTTCCATTGCTTTCCTAAGATATCAGTTATGCTTGGCTAGGTAAGCTAATGGAATCAATTATAAACCATCTTTCTTCGGATCCAATCATTCCTGAACCACTTGCCTTAGACACCAGTCAAATTCACTAACTCTAATCTGGTCCAACTTTTAGGATTTCTTATCCTAATGAGCTCTAGTTTCAAAGGATGATGTCTAATTAATTTTAATTTTAAAGATTTAGATCAATGCAGAATACTGGTTGGTTGTTTATGGACCAAGGAAGGATGATCAAATTTTCATCTTATCTTATTTAATTGGGTTGTGCCCTTAATTTAATTTAAGATGAATATGCATAAAAAAAAATTTAAGGGGTTCTATGCAATTTAAACTAGATGCATGCAACTAATTGAATTTTGAAAAGCTTACCTTACTTCTAGCAAATCATCAAAAGAAATGAAAAATAAAAATTAAACTAATATGATGCATGTTCTAAGCAATTAGGATTTCTAATTTTAGCATGAAGCTTTTAATTAGGTTTAAGTTGATATTTTTTAGATTAATTTAAAAATAAAATAAATAATAATAATAAAATTTAGGATTAGGATTGATCTCACCATGCAAGATTGGAAGCTTCCGTCTTGTCCTAATCTTTTTGCTCTATTTTTTTCTCTTTTTTCTTACAAAATAAAGAAAAAGAAAGTTAGTAAGCCCTATTTATAGAAAATTAAAGAAATAAAAGATTTATTTATAATTAATTTATAAAAAAATCAAAGAAATCAAAAAAATTTAACACTCTTGCCTTTTTCGGCAATGATGCCAAAAATTTTGATAAGAGTATGATATTATTGTTAAGATACCATGTTTATCAGTTTAATTCCGACTTTTAAAAATAGATAGTATGTAGTGAGTCGAGTCGAATCCACAGAAAAGACAGTATTTTAGTTTTAAAATTTTTAATTTTTATAAAAAAAAGAGAAGAGTTGTTGAAAAAGAAATCAAAATCATAAAATAGAATTATAAATAAAAAATAAAAATTAAAAGATGCTAAAAATTAAACTTGATACTAAGATCTACTAGTTAGATCTTAGCGTCTATTTATAATAAAATAAAGAGCAATAATTAAAATATAAAAATTAAATTATAATAAAAATAAAAAATATGAATTTAAAATGTATAAAAATAAAATTTTGTATTAGTTTAAAGTTCATAATTTAAATACATGAAATTAAAAAGAAAAAAAGAAATTAAAAATAGCTGATCTTGATCTTAGATCGGCATTGGCATTGAGATGGTAAAGAAGCCCGCTTTTTTTCGTAACACTCGTTGCTTTGAAGTAGCCTCTAACCCAAGCATGGCTCTAACCTTTATCAAACTCCTTCCCATGATCAAAGATAATTGATTTTGATGGCCTAGGATCCATCAAATAGGTGTTGGAAGGTTAGAGGATTTTTTCTGTAGGAAATATGGGACTAAGGATCATTTTAATCCTCAAAATATGAAGAAATTCGAGTGAAATTTGGATTAAAATAGTATTTGGATGAATTCTATTAAGTTTGCTTAATTTTGGCCATCAGATTTTGATCAAACGATCCTAAAATCGTCAAAAATGAATGTGTAATAGCCCAGATCTGGTCGGATTAAATTCTGACCGTTGGATGGAGCTTGATGGAGCATTTTCGACCGTCAGATCATGCTGAGGAAGTTTAATCATCGTCGAGAGCTTTCTAGACTGTTGGATCATCCCCTGGAATGTTCACAGCCATTGGATGGTGTAGATGGGAGGCTGGGAAACCGAATTAAAGTAGGAAAAAACCTTGGCCGTTGGATCTAGACCACAAACCACCACAGCCATCAGATCATACTTTACTGTTCATATAAACCATAGTAGATTGGGCTTTCTATGAGCTATAACCAATCAGCGCATGGCATGGGTGTGAAATGACTAAAATGCCCTTCCTTAAGGGTTCATGGAGAGTCACAATAAAACTGATGTCATGCTGACATCAGCGGCTCACTGGATTGGCTTCGGATGTTGGGTTGGCTTACAGCACACCGGTTGGATGGCTTGGCTGGGCATGTTTGGATGTGCCGGCTGATATGGCGTGGTGGCTTGGCTTGCGGAGCCAGCTGAGCCATTTTTTTTTATTTTAAAATTTTTTCTTTAAAAATTCATATCTAGTCCATTTAGTTTTGATTTGCTCTAAACTTATTTCATTGTGACCAAAATATTAAGCTCTTTTTATCGATAATAATATTTTATTTTTTTTTATATTTTTAATTAATTTTTAATTAATAAAATATTAATTTCTTAAAAATATATAAAAATTAATTATTAATTCTTAAAAATAAATATAAATTAATTAATAAATTAATACTTTTATTGGTGAATTTATGGTACTTATCAGATCTCGATCGGGATCCAGGTCGGGATCTGGTCTGGGTTCCTGTCCAGGATTTGGTTCGAGATTCAGGTCATGATCTGAGTTGGATCTTGATCAAGATTTGGGTTGGGATTCAGTTCGAGATCTTATCTAGGATCCTATTCGGTATGCGGTTTGGGATCATGTTCATGATCTGATTTGAGATTCGGATCATGATCTAGGTCGGATCTCGATCAGAATCCATGTTGAGATTCGGATCTGGATTCAGTCCAGGATCTGATCTGGGATCCTATTTGGGGTTCAGTTTGGGATCATGTCCATGATCTAATTTAGGATTCAGATCATGATTTGGATCAGATCTTGATCAAAATTTAGATCGAAATTCGATTTGAGATCCGATCTAGGATCTGGTTTGGTAATAATTTAATGCATGCGTTGATGTAACTTTAGACTCCTATTCAAAAGTCGGTCCTAGGATTCCTAAAATGGACTCTATGAATAGCTCTTGGATGCCTCAATTTGGATAGTTTAGAAATGCATCAATAATTTATTGTTGTCATGGTGTTCTTTATTCTATTATGAAAAATTCTATTGTAGTTATCTCGTTTGTTCTTCGGTGCATATTAGATATAGTTAAAATATGATCCATCTATATCGTATACTTGGAGAACTATAGGAAGATGCTACTATATTTTTTTTGAATATGGAACAAAGAAAAAAGCTGTGGCAACAATAAAAATGTAGTTTTGAAAGGGATAGAACCACACCTATTAGGAAGGAGTTGGTGGAGTTAGGATTCGTAAAGGATTATTCTTTATTGTCAAATGGATATCAACAATAGTTGAATGAACACCAGGGATATTTTCTTGCCTGAATATCAAAAAGGTGTTCAAGATTTTATTGAATTTGTACGGTGTAAGGCTGATAGTGCCAATCAGATAAAGTGTCCATGCAAAAGATATGTCAATATGGTATATCATCACATAACACTTGTTGAGGAGCATCTACTATGTTTTGGTATAGACAAGAAATATACTCACTAGATATGGCATGGGGAGGGTGATCCGAATTAAGTTGTGTACGATGTTGACGATATCGAAGATGATATTAGTGCTGCTGAACCTGTCGAACATGGTGGTATAGGTTCACTATTGGATGATTTATATTAGGATGTTAGCTCAAATGTACCCATGAGTACTAGTGCATCTTAAGGCAGTTCTGATCAGTTGTAAGATGTAAATGTATTAGAACTCTTTAAATTATTTTTTATTTGTTGAATCTTATGTATCCTAAAAAAGTATGTGCGTAATAAGGCATGGCTTGAATGGTCCATAGTGGAAGCATACATAGATACGGAGTGTCTTAGATTTTGCTTGATGTATCTTGATGATATCGAAATAAGATTTAATCATGTAGATCATAATGTTGACCATGAATAGGATGACGATAAACTAATACAGTCCATATTCAAATAAACAGTTCGATCCATGGGTGGAAGAAGGTATGAGTTTATGGACGTGAATCATGAGCTATCCAAACCATACTTCTATATTCTAAATAATTATGAAAAAATTGAAGATTTAATTAAGTATTATCTTAGTGTAAATTTAGTATTCTAACTAATTTTTTTTCATGTCGATGTAAAATTAAAAATCATGACTTATTATAGTGAGCACAAGAATATACTATCCAGAAAAAATAATACAAATATTGATGATCAATATAAGACGAAATTTGCAAAATGGTTTGGAGACCGTGTAAGTTTCACTAGTATTACATTCTATTTTTATAATTATGCAATTAATTACTTGTACCAACATAATTTTTTTATGCTATATTGTAGATAAAATCTAAGTATTTCAATAAAGAAGAAGGTGTGATCGATGAGTTGTATAATTTAGCATGTGGTTCCGATTGAAGGATCAACTACTATACATTATATCATTGGAGGAATGAAATCTCATACAAGAGAGCTTGAGATGCAAAGACGGATCCAAAATAGTAAGATTGCTACGATAGGATATGAAGGAGAAGAGGAGATTAAATATCTTGGTGTATTGATAGATATCATAAAATTAAAGTATGGGTCCAAAAATTTGGTATTCTTGTTTCAGTATGAATGGTGGGATATTAGCAATAAGAAGATCGATATTCATACCGATCCATACTTTATCAATATAAATTTTGCACGAACATGGTACCAAAATGAGCTATATATATTAGCAACTCAAGCGAAACAAGTAATATATTTAAAGGATCCAAATATCGAGATGATTGACATGTCGTATAAAGAATAATACGTAAAGGCGTATATGACATACCAACCTGACTAGAGATGGATGATAATTCAGATCTACATGAAGAGAAAGCTTTTCAAGAGGAAGAACAAAAATTGACCAAGCACCTTGTTGATGAAGAACTTATGATAGCTCCTTTGAATAGAGCTAATCTGCCATCCAATGAAGTTGAAGCGATTTTGTATTTAATCTTGATGATTTGAAGGACTACAATCGGATCATGAATGACGATGAGATAGAAAATGATATATTAATCAATTATTGTGATTTGGAGGATGATCTAGAAATTAAGGAGGATATGGATATTGATAAGTAGATCTATATTCTTTGTTGAATCTTCTATTGCAATAATGATATGCAATACAATTCTATTCATTAGCATTTATGTATTTTTCACTATTATTGTTCATTATTATATTTATTTTTATGTCAAGTTAATTATATGTATTGTTTAAGTATTGCACCAGGAGAAAAACGATAATGTTCGAGTTCCCAGCCTACCCCTGAGCCTTCCCCCATTTCTACTGCTACACCATCAGAGTTGCCAGAGGGTCCTATAGAGGTAGGTCCGAGTGAGGTGGATTCGAGTGAGATGGATCCGAGTGGTATTTTAATATTTTTTATATAATAAAATTTTATTTTAATTTATCTATTACGTTTATAGATGGCTATTATACTGATAATTTATTCATTATTTTTTTAAGTCATTCTCTTTTGGTGGTGAGACAAGGGTGAGGTCTGTCGAAAAACCTTGCCCTTAAGCATTGGAGATGCGAGCACGAGGGACAACGTCTCCGCATCGAGATTTCGCCAGGCTATACTAAGCCTATTAGGGGATGGTGTGGGCCATGGTAGACTAAGCTGGGCATCATTTGCTGCAACTTTATCCGATAATGCTCTTTAATTGGCGTCAGGTTACATGGCCTCAGAGGAAGGTCTTCTACAGCCACTTATAGGTATAATAATATTTATTTAAATATTTAATTAGCATTATATTTTTATAATATTTGTTATTCATATGCTATATTTGACATTATTGATTTTGAGCACGATCGCGTACGGCGAGCTGTAGATGATTATTTATGCTCGTATTTCAAGAAGTATTGGCATTGCATTCATCACCGCTGGTATGCTATTATGCATGACCAAGGGGTGGAGGTAGCGCGACAGCGGCCATATGACAACATCACTATGGAGGACTGGGCTATCATATGTTGCACGTACGAGGATCCAACATATCAGGTAACTTCTTTTATTTAAAATTTAATAATCAAATTATTTATTTTTAAATTTAGTTACTTATTAACTAATTTGACTGTTAACTATTTAGGATCGATGTGCCATAAATTAGGCGAGACAGATAGTCTCGCATTGTGGGGGTTCGAGGCTATTCGCTCATTATATGGAGCAGATGGTAAGTAATTTTTTTATCATATTTTAACTCTTTAACTATTGAAAAAAATGATTAATTAATCTTAAATTACAGAGAGATGTAGAGAGTGGCAAGCTTTCTAGTAGGATCGAGATCTACCAGTGGATCCATCAGTGATGGTCAGAAAACTGGATGGTCGGGAGCCAAGAGCTTTATATAAGTGTTTTCAACTATTTTTTCATTGGCATTTTAATTTTTAGTACAAGCTTAAAATAACTATAAATTTAATTTTCAGGATCGTATGATAGACATTAGATCCCAGCCTATCCTAGAGGGCTCGACCACACCCATAAATAATGAGATCTATGATCAGGTGCTTGATATGAGATCCTATTATGTTAGGACATTAGGGCATGGGATCAAATCTCTTACATCTTTAGTTTGTCCAGGGCTGACATCCATGCTGCCTATGATGTCCAGTTGGTAGAAATACAGAGACAAACTTCTGAGAATCGATAGTAGGATGCTGAGTAGACTGCATGCGTCGATGAATACTAGCTATTCCAGATGTAGATGATGAAGTGGATGGCATAGATGGAGCAGATGATGCAGCTGATGAGATAGCAGCAAGTTGGTCTAAACTCTTTTGAGCGCTCTCCTCCTTCAGCCCATTATCTTTCTCCAGATACTGCCAATGCTTGATGGTCGGCGACCTATTTTTGTATAGTTTTATTTTTATTTTGGATATTTTATATTTATAAAAAAATACTTTTCATAATTATATTTTTATATAATGAAATGATGAAATTTATTTATGGACTAAATGATGAAATTTATTTATGAATTTTTAATTTTAATTTTATAAATTATAAATATAAATATTAAAAATATAAATTATAAAATATATTTATTTATAATTTTTTTAAAAGTAATTTGAGATGAAATTATTTGTAATGAAAACTTTATCATCATAAATAATGTTTATTTATGATGAAAAAATCCATCATAAATAAAAATTATTTATGATGAAAATAATCTATTATAAATAAAAAATTATTTATGATGAAAAAATTTCATAGAAAATAAAAAATTATTTATCATTAAAAATTTTCATCATAAATAAGAAATTATTTATGATAGAAAAATTGCATCATAAATAATTATTATTTGTAATAAATTATTTTCCATTATAAATAATTTTTTATTTTTGATGGAATATTTAATTTTAGAAAATATTATTTATGATGTAAATTTTTTTTATCATAAATAATTTTATTATAGATAATTTAATGAATAAAAAAAAAATTTGATAAAGATTTTTCATCATAAAAAGTTTTATTAGTGATAAAAATAATATTTTCATCGCTAATTATTATCTGCAATCCCATTTTTTATGATGAAGAATTAGCAATGTAATTTCCATCGCTAATAATTATTAATGATGAAAATTGATTATTTGCGATGAATTTTTGTATCACAAAAAATGGATTTTATTGTAGTGTTACAAGCACTCCAAAAAAGAAATGCATCTCCTACACGATCTTCCCTACTAGCTTTTCTTCCTGATCGTACTCTACTATGATCTGATGCTGGCGGTTTCATACATGCAGCATGCATGTGGACTACAAAATATCCTGCTGGATGATGCATCTATAATGAAAATATATTACGAATATATAAGAGTGTGTAATAACTATACAATAAATAAATAAATAAATAATATAATGAAAAGCTACTCTTATTGGAATCATATGATATGGATGCCTGTGGAGCTAGATTGATAGGTAGAGTATATGCTGGAGATGCATAGGCTAGCAACGTGGCTACTGATAGAGGCTCAAATGTACTGATAGAAGGAGTATGTACCTACAAAGCCAAAGTCGATGCAGAGGTGGATGGAATATGCACTAGCAGTGGCTCAGACGTGGAGCTCTGCATAGCCCATCGAGGAGCAAGGGTGGAAGTTAGATAGCATTTTGGCACCATCGTGATCTAGAATGTTAATGAACATTAACAAACATAATATGTTAAACAATAATATTAGTAGAGCGTCAATAAATAAACACTAACATTTATACCAAATGATCAATTGAACTCATTATCTACTGTCATCTACAATATGGATATTACCATCGCTTCTGACAAATATATCTGAAATCTCAATAATACCAAATAAGTTTATCCTAGAAAAATACTTTGTATACATGGTTCAACATTGTCATCAATCTCGGTATCATCAAAAATATATCTAGGCACCATCTTCACAACAACATCCCATTGAGGCTCCAAGGGATCACTAATATAGAAGAGTTGATTAGCTTAGGAGGCAAGTATATATAGTTCTTCAGTGTGAATATGGCATTGCATGTTGATGAGAGTAAAATCACTATTGACCAGTAAGGCAACCCAGGGGGGGGGGTTGAATTGGATTTTTCAAAATTCAAACAAGAAATGTGTAGTTTTTCAAATTAGTGAAGTGTTGATGAGTGTTGAATTCTAATGCAACAATGTATGTTGAAATATAAGAGCAATGAGAAGCAAGAGAAAAAGAATAATTACAAACACCAAGGAATTTATAATGGTTCGACGCCCCTTGCACCAACGTCCACTTTTCAAGATCCATTTAAAAATTTTATTATAATCTATCTAAGATTATAGCCGCATAGTTTTTTCTAGGTTCACTATCTAAAACCTAGTTAGTTTTACACCGGATCACCAACTACAACCAATCTCTAAGCCAATCTTTGGCTTACAATTCAATTCCTAGGCTTAGATATGCCTTTCTCCTAGCTTCAAAATCCTGTTGAAGATAGTTACAATAAATACAAAAGGTAGAACAAGAAATAAGGACACAAAGCTTCTTTAATGAGCAAGAATGTTAGTGAAGCTTTTGAATCTTTTTTAATGAAAGCTTTTGAATAGATGTACTTGTCTTCTTGTCGGAGAAAATCTCTTGATTTGATCTTTCAAGAAGTTGGGAGTGAATTGCTCCCTTTTTAATGCACTTTGAATCTTTTTACTTCACTTTTGATTCCTCTCAATGATTGATATATCAAGTCTTATCTTCCATGAGTTTTGTAGCTCTTTTTCAATGTTTGGTAGCCTAGAGAAACATTTCTGACCATTGGAAGTTTGAATATGGCCATTAGAAAGTGGACTTTGTAGTTTTGAACATTTTGCAAAAACTAGCCATTGGAACTCGAGTCGACTCATTAGCATCCTTAAGTTAACTCGACCATCCTGCGAGTTTCTCCGAACGTTTTTCCAAAAAATTAGCCCTCTATATTTTTCTAAGATCTCAACTTGATAAACTCGAGTCAGTTCAAGCCTTCTACTCGAGCAGAATATTTTTATTTTAAAAATTCTTTTTTTTGCTACTATTCATTTAAGTCAACTCACCCTTAATCACGAGTCGACTTGAGAGCATGCCAGCTGAAATTCTTGCATACTATATTGCTTTTTCTTCTTGTTTTAGCTTGAGTCGAATAGGGACTTCTTGGAGTTGACTCAAATGCTCTCACTACAGAAAATTTGTGATGTTTATCAATTGAATTGCTTTTCAATTTTGGTCCTAGAATATCCTTGTTAGCCTTGTTTTAAATGCATGTCATACTCTAAAAGCTTTCAAATTTTTTTAAATTATTTTTAAATGCACTTTTTGATATTTTTCTCTTGATACTCTATAATTTATCCTAAAATATAATCTTAGAGAATTCATTCATCCAAATAAAACTCGACATTTTGTTACTCATTAAAATCAATTCTTGGGGTTAACAATCTTTTCATTTTTGATGATGACAAAACTTTGAGTATATGAGCAAAAAGCATCTGACATAGATGCATTAGTATTAGTTTCAAGAGATGAACTCAATTTTATAAGGATGAAAATTTTTATAGTTTTATATTTTGCTCCCCCTTAGTTTATGCTCATATCTTGAGTGAATTTCTTTAATTTAGATTTTAAGTTACTATCTGTGCTTACTTGAGTGGTTGATTCATCTTTCAGGCAAATCAAGTTCTCAATGTATATATTCTTTATTTATGTTAGGAAATGAATTGGTCCGTTGAATTATTCCATTGAATTGCATACTACATACACACAAAATACATATTCAGCACATAAGGAATGTATCAAGGCAAAGACTTATGCCAAAATTCACAATACTTACCTTTTTTTTGCATTTATGTTTAAAATTACTCAAAATTCATAATGTCAATGCTATTACTTCCTTTATCATTACTTTCTTTTGCATTTGTATTAAATGCTCATAGGTAATTCATTTAATGCCCATATACATCTATCTACCCTTTTTTGTCATCAATCAAGATAGTTTTGCATTGCATTCACAAAATGAATGTGTTAGACCGATGCAGATCATAACACACAAATATACAATGACATAATATATCCATATCAAGACCAAAACAAGTATAATTAGAACAACTAATATGAAGATAAGTTCAAATACATAATCCTAATGCATCAAGTGACTACACATCAGTCTCCTATAGTACTACTCATCATCTGAAGGTATTTTTAGGGTCTTGAACGATGAGGCTTAGGAAGATGATGATCTAGCTCTCCGACTTTTGGTCCTGATCCATGGACCAGCCATCTATGAAGGAGCAACCCCCACACCAGCATGAGTATAGACTCTGAGTGGTGGTCTACTCTTAATAGTAGGCAGCTGAGTGGACTGAATAGGAGATTGGGATTGTGTAGAAGGTTGAGGTTGACACTACTACAAAAAAGGACTAGGACGGCGGTTTGTAACTGCTGTCATAGCCCAAAAAATCGCTGTCATAGGTTATGGCAACGATTTTCTAATCGCTACTACTGCGGCCGTAGCTCTATAGCAGTGGTTATTGTGATGGTTGTTAGAACTGCTACCATAGATAGTCTATTACAATAATTTATAAACTGCTGTAATAGATTAACCTATAGCAGCAGTTATGTAACCACTGCCATAGGTTATCTATAGTAGCGGTTACATAACCGCTGTCATAGATAATCTATAGCAGTGGTTTCTTAATCGCTATCATAGGTCTAATGCAGTGATTGACATCATTTACATAAAAAATCTATGACAGCGGTTAGCATAGATATGACAGTGGTTATAAAATCGCTGCCATAGATCTAGAATAATTAAAAAAATAAGTTTTTTATTTTTTTATATATTTTACATGACAAATATAGATATATAACATAAAAAAATATAATAAAAATAAAAGTTATTCTAAAATGCTAAAATTTTATTATCGAATAAAATTTATTATAATATTTTTCTAAAAAAATAAAATACATCAAAAGTCTCCTAAATCTACATCATCGTCGTCGTTGTCGTCACTAGGAGTCGGAGCTAGAGCCAGAGTCGAAGCCACAGCTAGAGCCAGAGCCAAAGCTGGAGCTGGAATACGAGCTAACATATCCTCAAAGCTCATGACTTCAAAATACATGCTGAGCATCAACATCATATCTCTCACGATGCCCTCCAGATGAGATGCACGCTTCTCAGCCCGATCTATCCGCATCGCAGCATGATCTGCCTGTGCCAATGCCTGCTCAAGCTCCTCTCGACTGACAACACCGAAAGTCTATGAGGAGACGCTCGCCTTGGACCAGTAGCTCGTTGACATGTGTCCGGGCCTGCATCGGATCCTCCTAGAGTGCTCAGGCCCCAAGATCTGAGACAGATGGTCATGGGGCTCAGAGGTATTCGGGCCCTCATTCACGAGCTTATCTAATTGATCTTGTAATTATAAATTAAAATAAAATTTTATAAGAAATATTATAATACTAATCATATATATTAATATATTTAATACTTATAAAAATACGTCCGATCGCGGTGTTCATCGACCTGCCCATCTTGTCCATACTGCTGGATCGAAAGATCTCACAATGATTGGGCATCACTCCATCTCTTATCAGCTATAACAAAGAATAAATTTATCAGAAAGATGATAAAAAATATGAATTTAATTTATCTAGTAAGATTTAGAATTAATTACCTCTCTGTGCATACGACTGGCCATAGACTCGTGGTCTAGAGTGTGCGTATACTCCTGAACTGCACGATTCTTCCGATTCTGATAGAAGATAGCCTAACAAGTATTCAAATAAATAATAAATATCTAAAAAATATTTAAATAACTTTAAGCATATTAAAAAATTCAAAAGTTAGAAATTTTATCTCAAACTTTTGGCTCCTCCAGTGTCTAACCATCCTCTCCCACTGACTCAGAGGACAGTCCTGTATCTAGAGACCAAGCTCCTTCGGAGTGTCTCGTCGGTGCTCGAGCCATCCACTATGGAGCTTGACCTTGTAACTTCGGTACAACTTTTCGATCTTTTTCAGTCAGGCATCTCGAGCCCTCTCATGATCAGAGAAGTCGTACCTCCTCTGCATAAATTTATCAAAAATCAGTTACAAAATTATTCTAATCAAACATATATAGTGTAAACATATAAAATGCATAAATATAACTAAGATGTGCGTACTTACCCATATCTCCTCCCATACCCGATTTTTGATGGCAGCATCCATCAAATGCGAGTCTCTAGGCTCTATGGGAATGATGTCCGACCGTCTCATAAGCACTCCAAAAAAGGAATGCATCTTCTATATGGTCTCCCCTACCAGCCTCCCCTCCGTATCGTAATAGACCATCATCGAATGCTGACGGTTCCACATGTGTGCCATACATGTGGGACCATAAAATGTCTGACTAGATAATGCACTTGCAATGCAAATATGTTATGCAAATATATAAGTATACAAATACTATATAAAAAATAAAGTTGTGTTGATATAATAAAAATGTACACTCAGATGCCTGCGTAGTAGCATATGCCTCAGATATGAACGATGGTAGAGGCTCAACTGCCAGTGGAGTAGATGTCACTGGTGGAGTAGATGCCATCGATGGAGTAGATGCCGATGGTGGAGGTCCCTGAGCAGCCGATGCCGAGGTGGACGGAGTATGCTCCGACTGCTCCTCGAATGCTGAACTGTGCATAACCCACCAAGGGGCAGAGGTGAAAGCTAAATTTTTCAGTGCCATCGTGACCTACAACGTTAATGAACATTAATCAATATAACATATGACATATCAAATTCTATTCATTTGACAGCCGAGTCAGCTCCATGCTTGAGACATCCGGCTAGGATCCTCTCCCAACCAGCTCGATCATGGCATGAGTCGGCTCGGCTGCGTATCCGAGCCAACTCGACTGTATACCATCCCCTCGATTACTTCCTCTCTCCCTCTCTCGATCTCTCTCATCGACGACGATGGCGAGGCTGAACCCCTCCCTCCCAGCTTTTTCATCTTTCGATCTTCTTCTCTCCCTCTCTCGATCTCTCTTGCCGACGAGGTCGGACCCCATCCCTCCCTCTCTCACTCTCTCGATCTTCCTCACCGGCAAGGTCGGACCCCAACCCTCCTAGTGATGCCGGTGAGGCCGGACCCCCTCCCTCCCTCTCTCGCTCTCTCGATCTCCCACTCTCCCTCTCTCGATCTCCCTCATCGGTGAGGCCGGACCCCCTCCCTCCCAATGATGGCGATGAGGCCGGATCCCTCCCTTCCTCTCTCTAAGTATAGACTCGTTGGGTATTTGGGTTTGGATCTGGTACCAGTAATTAAAATTGGGTCTAGATCTGAATATTCAAATTTTGATCCGAACCCAATTTGTTGATAGATGTAGTCCACAGCCGCCCACATGGCACGACCCAGGGCTACCACCATGACATGGTCCAAAAACTATGGCATGCAGATAATTGATGCATGCTAATCTATAGCTATGGCAAGTACACCAGTCGATCAAGTAATAAAGTGAATGAGTAGAGTATCATCCCTAGAGGATTGAAAAATAAGTATTGAAAAGCTCCTTCCTATGCTTTATTTAGAAGACCGATTTATGAGAATAAGAAATTAAAAAATAAAATAAAAAAATAATTAAAAATTTTAAGAAAATAGAGAGAGTATAATTATTAGGGTTTTAAACTCAAGAGCAATGTGTTACTAAGATAATTGGTTCACCAACTCAGTCAATACAATATTCAAATTATTAGATTAATTTTATTTCATATGATGGTGGAGTCTCCTAATTTATTCACTACCCTTTGATCCAGGTATAGCAAAACTATCAATATTTATTAATTATTCTTCGGTCCAGGTGTAATTTAAATAAATATTAATGCATTAAATTTTGTAAAACCCTCTAATTAAAATACGCTGCGTCCAAAGCGTACCAAAATTCCTGCATGCATATGAATTCTAATTTGATTCATAATACAAGGTATATAATCAAGAAGCAATAACATAGATGTACTTGATCCGTAACATCTATGTTCATCAAATCAATTAGAAGATGGTCAGTAATCTAAAAGTATTAAGATCAGATTTATATACTCCTCATGAATAAAATTTAAAATTAAAAATAAATCACATTGAATATTGCATCAAAAGAGTGGCTACACCTTAGCCTTAGTAAAAGAAAATTTAATTCATGATAACAAGTTCAAAAATAGTAAATAAAATAAAAAGCATAGAAAAATTAGACTATTTAATTGCTGAAATTGATTGTCTGTTGCTCTTGGTGTGGAGAATTTGGTGAAGAAGAAGAGGCTTCTTGATCGATGTCTTGATTGTCAGAAGAAGAAAAGAAAAAAAAATTACAAACCCTTCCTTTTCTCTCAAAAATCTCTCTTCTCTTTCTATCTCTCTCCTCTCTTTTTCTTCTTCTTTTTTTATTTCTTTGACTCTCTCCCTTTTCTTTTTTTTTCTCTTACTCTCCTCTCTTTCTCTTCTTTTTTTTTTTTGAAATTCAATTTCGGACTCGTTTGAAGTCCGTTTTGCCTAAAATTTATTTCATCTAAATCAGAAAAATAAGATCTTCGTATTTATGGCCTTTTTTACTGCATAAGATTAATAAAAATATCAATTTCTAAAAAAATAGATTAATTTATTTTATAATTTAGTACTTTTATTAGTATATTTTTACCACTTATCACACCCCCCAACTTAGTCATTGCTAGTCTCTTAGCAATATTTTATTTAATACCATGTTTCAATAAGATTATCCATCACAAAGATAAAATCTAGGATTAAAGGTTAAAAAGTTTAGAAAATACTGCTAACTAAGCATTGAGCTTCAAAAGCAAATTTTTCAGTCAATACAATTAAAAACTTTCTTAGAGTACATCAAAGATCTATAGCACTTATGTTCGTGATGGCTAACTTTAGCATTTCAGTATTAAATTAGAAAAATAAAAGTATCCTCTTTTATCACCTATTTTGGTCAATTTTCTATACATTCTCAATTTTATACTCATGAATTAAGGTAGCTTTCACACTGCCCCCCCTTTTGTTTTGCTGTGCTGAGCATCCTAGCCTTTCCTTCACCATTTTACGTGAATTTTCATACTTGATCTAGGTGCAGAGATTCAGTTACTAGGCTTTGGGCAATTCACATATACTCTATCTTTTGCACTTTATTTTTAGACAAATAGCTCTTTCCTTAAATTTAATTTTTTTTTATTAGAATGTATATTAATTATCAATTTTTAATGATAATTGAATCCTCAGTTAACCTTATAATCAATACCTACTTTGCCTTGTTAGTGTGCATGTGCAATTAGAAGTGCAAATAGTCTTTTAGTGATCTAAGTAGGCTACTAAAAGTTGACCAACTAATCTACTTCCTTAACTCGTTACATTTATTAATAAATAATTCTATCTTTTATCACTTATCCAGTCAATCTTGCTCAAGATTTTCTTCTTGACACATGGATTTTTTTTTTTTAACTTATTCTACATTGTCTTAAAGGAGAAAGAAAAATAAAGGGTGCAATAAAGAATAGGAAGAAATACACCTGATTTGGTTCAGTCTAATTCTTTGGAGCTTTGAAATTTTGCTTGAGCTCTTATTAATTTTTCTCTATAAAATTGAAAATACACACCAAAGCAGTAAAAGAGCAACAATAAATTACTGAAAAATTAAAAAAAATAATCAAAACTAAAAAGAAAAAAAACAATCTATCTAGTAGTTTTGATTTATAATCTTCAGCTTGACTTTCTTTGAGTTCTAAAATAGATCAATCTGGTGCCACTTCAATTGGAATACTTTCATGTTTGGTCGAGTCCTCTTTTAATTTGACATTGCTAGCTTTTATAGTCTCAAACTTATTTTCTGCAGAATTCTCATATACTGAATTGTCAATAATATCAATTAGAAAACAAGTTTGATTGTCATCAGGATATTTAGTATCTTTGAAAACATTAAAAAAAACTTGTTCATCTTGGATTCTAAGAATTAATTTTTCTTGTTGAACATCTATTAAAGCTCCTCCAATAGCTAAAAAGGATCTTCCTAAAATAAGGGGTACATCATAATCTTCTTTCATATCAAGAATAATAAAATCAATAGGAAAAATAAACTTGTTTACCTTTACCAAGACATCCTCCACTATACCTCTAAGATATTTAATGGATCTATCAGCTAATTAAAGAGTAATAGTGGTAGACTTCGGTTCTCCTAGACCCAGCTTTTTGAAAATAGAAAAAGGCATGAGATTAATACTTGCTCCTAAATCACATAAAACTTTATCAAAACTATAATCACCAATAATGCAGGGGATAGTAAAACTCCTTGGATCTTTTAGTTTTTGTGGTAATTTATTTTGAAGTATTGCTAAGCATTCTTCATTCAAATTTATTCTCTCATGCTTCTTCAGCTTTTTCTTATTTGTTAGGATTTCTTTGAGAAACTTGGCATACTTGGGCATTTGAGTAATAGCATCTACAAAAGAAATATTAATATGTAAATTTTTTAATATTTTGAAAAAATTAGAGAATTTCTAATCTGGATGTTGTATTTGTCTCTCTGAGAATGGTAGTGGCGGCACGTAGGACTTCACATTTGGATCAACAAATCGTATACTTGGAGACCATCCATTTGCTGGTTATTTTGGTGACTGATGAATTTTAGTTGATGATTTCTTATTTATAGTTGGATCTTCAGTCTCTTTCTTCTGATATGGCTCCTCTAGCTTTGTACCACTTCTTAGGATGATAGCATTGACTTGCTCCCTTGGATTGGTCTCTGTGTTGCTGGGCAAGGATCCCTGAGGTCTCTCGGATATTATCTTAGCCATTTGACCTATTTGCATCTCCAAGTTTTGAATTGCTGCTACTTGGTTCTGTCTAAGTTTGGCTTCCAAATTTTTTATAGTTGCTTCTTGATTTTGCATAAATTTGACCATCAGCTCTTCCATGTTGGACTTCTTTTTAGGTACTTGAAACCCTGGGGGTGGCTGTTATGCTGCATTTTAATTGCTCCACGAGAAATTTGGGTGCTGCCTCCACCTTTGATTGTATGTATTGGAGTAGAAATTATTTTATTGCAGTCTGAAAAAATTACCAACATAATTAGCTGTATCAGTTGCTTTAGAAAAAGGATTACCTATCTGGCAATTGCTCATATCGTATCCTCCTCCACACAGGTCACAAGTAATGCTCTGAATATGCATAGCTATTTCCTTCAAGTTATTGACTTCGGCTCTAAGGGCTGTAATTTCAGCTAGTAAGGTTGGCACGCAATCTACTCCCTACACAGCTGCTAGTTTTTTTGGCATCACGCATTCTGTCTGCCATTGATAGCTATTTGATGCCATCTCATCGATCAAATCAAAGGCTTCTTCCTTCATTTTTTGGTTAATGGTTCCTCGTGCTGCTGCATCAATCATAGAACGATTAGTAGAAGATAACTCATTATAGAAAGTTTGTACCTGAAGCCATATGGATAGTTGATGATGTGGACATCTCCTTAGCAGTTCCTTGAAATGCTCCCAAGCCTCATATAGTGTCTCCATTTCCATCTGCATAAAAGAAGTGATATCATTGTGCATCTTGGCAGTCTTGGAAGGTGAAAAATACTTGGCTAAGAATTTTTAGGCTAGGACATCCCAAGTTGTGATAGAACCTGTAGGAAGGGAATGAAGCCAATTCTTAGCTTTGTCCCATAAAGAGAAAGAAAATAATCTTAATCTAATAGCATCATCCGACACCCCATTAATTTTAAAGTATCGTAAAGTTCAAGAAAATTAGAAATATGGGTATTCAGATCATCATGCATGTGTCCACTAAATTGGACAGTTGATTGAATCATCTGGATCATCGTCGGTTTTATTTCGAAGTTGTTTGCTTGTACAGACGGTCTCCTGATGCTCGAAGCTGCACCGACTATAGATGGTGTAATGTAATCATTTAATGGATGATGTACTGGTCAAATAGCTTCATGCTGTCCTTCGATCGCCATATCCAATCCTAGATTGATATCTTTAGGATCTTGAGCTACCATGTTTTTTTCTTATTGTAGTCTTCTAATGGTCCTTTCAATTTTTGGATCTAAAGGTAGTAAGTTACTATGTCCAGTACGTATCATGCACTGAATAAAATTTTTAAAAAAAAAATAAAATAATAATAAAAATTAAAAAAAGTATTCTAAAGTAAAGCTAGGATCAAAATTTTAATATTGTTTTAGACATAATCCCCGGCAACGATGCCAAAAACTTGATGCGTGCTAATCTAGAGCTATGGCAAGTTCACCAGTCGATCAAGTAATAAAGTGAATGAGTAGAGTATCGTCCCTAGAGGATTGAAAAATAAGTACTGAAAAGTTCTTTCCTATGCTTTATTTAGAAGACCGATTTATGAGAATAAGAAATTAAAGAATAAAATAAAGAAATAATTAAAAATTTTAAAAAAATAGAGAGAGTATAATTATTAGGGTTTTAAACTTAAGAGCAATGTATTACTAAGATAATTGGTTCACCAACTCAGTCAATACAATATTCAGATTATTAGATTAATTTTATTTTATGTGACGGTAGAGTCTCCTAATTTATTCACTATCCTTTGGTCCTGACATAGCAAAATTATTAATATTTATTAATTATTCTTTGGTCCAGGTGTAATTTAAATAAATATTAATGCATTAAGTTTTGTAAAACCCTCTAATTAAAATATGCTGCATCCAAAGTGCACTAAAATTTCCGCATGCATATGAATTCTAATTTGATTCATAATACAAGGTATATAATCAAGAAGCAATAACATAGATGTACTTGGTCCATACCATCTATGTTCATCATATCAATTAGAAGATGGCTAATAACCTAAAAGCATTAAGATCAGATTTATATACTCCTCATGAATAAAATTTAAAATTAAAAATAAATCACACCGAATATTACATCAAAAGAGTGGCTACACCTTAGCCTTAGTAAAAGAAAATTTAGTTCATAATAACAAGTTTAAAAATAGTAAATAAAATAAAAAGTATAGAAAAATTAGACTATTTGATTGCTAAAATTGATTGTCCGTTGCTCTTGGTGTGGAGAACTTGGTGAAGAAGAAGAGGCTCCTTGATCGATGTCTTGATTGTCGGAAGAAGAAAAGAAAAAAAAATTACAAATCCTTTCTTTTCTCTCAAAAATTTTTCTTCTCTTTCTACCTCTCTCCTCTCTTTCTCTTCTTTTTTTTTAATTTCCCTGACTCTTTTTCCCTTTTCTTTTTTTCTCTCACTCTCCTCTCTTTCTCTCTATTTTTTTTTGAAATTCAATTTCGGACTCGTTTGAAGTCTATTTTGCCTGAAATTTATTTCATTTGAATTAGAAAAATAAGATCTTCATATTGATGGTCTTTTTTCTATATAAAATTAATAAAATTATTAATTTTTAAAAAAATAAATTAATTTATTTTATAATTTACTACTTTTATTAGTTATTTTTATCACTTATCAATAATTATAATATTTATAATATTTATTATAAATATTTTATAAATTATTATAAATATACATAATTAGTAAATAATACTATAAAATTAAAAAAAATTATACCTATGGCTATAGAGAGTGGTTCACACTGAAAGCTCCAAGGGTCGCTAATGACGATGCTAGAGGAGGACGACGGTGTTAGAGGTAACCTACAAAATAAAAGCAAGATAGTGAGATAGAGTAAAGAGAAAAGAGAAAAGAGAGAGAGAGCAAGGATGGCCGGGGATGGGGGTAAGGGAGGGAGGCATAGTGACAAGGAGGTCGAAGGAGGCTTCGCACTCGATCAGGGGAGGGTCAGAATGGTGGTGATGGTTGGGGGGCGGGGTTTCATGGGGGTCGAAGAAGGGTGGAGGGGGGCTCACCAATAGGGAGGTTTGGTTTCACACTGAGGCCTGGAGGAGGATAGAGTGTGGGGGAGGAGTTTCACAGGAGGCCGACGGAGGGTGGAGGGTCGAGGGTGGATGGGGGTTCGTCGAAGAGAAGGATTTCAATAGGGTGCCTAGGGAATGTTGTATGGGGGTTCGCTGGAGGGGGAGTTTGCTGGGGACCGAGGGAGGGTCGGATGGGGGTGGGTGGGATTTTGCGAGGGGCCGAGCGAGGGTGGAGCGGGGTTCGTCCGAGGGGGGTTTCACGGGGGGCTGAAGGAGGGTCAGATGGAGATTCGCTGGAGGGGGTTTCATTGGAGGTCGAGGGAGGGTCGGATGGAGGGGGTGGGGATGGGGTTGGATGGGGTGGCGGGGAGGGGCGGCCGAGGATGGGGGGCTGGAGAGGGAGGGGAAGGAGGGGCGGCACCGGCCGAGGGGAAGGAGGCAACGCGATCGAGGGGGAGGAGGGTCGATGTCGGTCGGGGGGAGGAGGTGCAACATCGACCGGGGGGAGTTGGGGCGACGCCAGTTCGGAGGGGAAGGAGCCTCACCGACGACGAAGAGGATGGGGAGAGAAAGTGAGAGAGATCGAGCGCGCATGGAAGGAAAGAAAAAATTTAGAAATTTTTAACCTAATCTATGGTAGCGGTTATCGAATTGCTGCCATAGATCTACGACAGCGGTTATCCAAAACCACTGCCATAGATCTACAACAGCGGTTTTATAACTGCTGCTGTAGATCTATAGTAGCGATTTTTGATAACCGCTGCCATAGGTAGAAAATAATTTTTTTCTTATTTTTTCTCTAAATATTATATAATTTTAAAATTTAATACTCATCTTCATCATTCATTATCTAAATAATTATCATTAGAGTGTCATCACAAAAGGTCACCTCGATCCGATGGTCCTAGCTTCATCGATCAGAAAAATTTAATTTTGATGATCACGAACAATGATGCGATGATCTGATAGATGAAGATCTTCGATGTATTCGAAAATCTGCAACAATGATTTTGATGATGTTTGTAGCATACTATCAAAGTATCACTTCAATCGGATATCATTATTATGGTCAATTTAGTACGGAATGATTTCGATCGTTAAATTAGAAACAAGCGATCAAAGGATTAAATGGCATCCGATTATGAGATAATTTTTCACCTAAATGATCTTTGTTATAATTTTAAATATTTTATATGATGATGATAGTAAAATTTAAATCATTTTCGTATAAACTGTTCATGTTAAGCTGATATTGCAAAAGCACGAGCATAATAATCAGTGAAGTTTCAGAATGGTTATTAGAAGATGTATAGTTTTAGATCGTTCTTCATCTCATGAGTTAAATTTTATAATCACCATCATAAAAAATGATTAAAATAGTAGCCAAGATCATTTATAAAAAAATTATCTTATAATCGGACACCGTTTGGTCCTTTGATCACTTATTTATCATTTAACTGTCGAAACTAACCTATACTAAATTAACCAAGATAACGATATTCGATTGAAGTGAAACTTTGATAGTACGCTACAAACATCATCAAGATCATCATTGCTAGTTTTTGGATCCATCGAAGGTCTCCATCTATCAAATCATCGTATCATCATTCATGATCGTTAAAATCAATTTTTTTTGATCCATGAAGCTAGGGCCATCGAATCGAGGTGACCTTTTACGATGACACTCTAATGATAATTATTTAGATAATGAACGGTGAAGATGGACATTAAATTTTAAAATTATATAATATTTTAAAAAAATATATATGATAGTGGTTACAATTAACCGCTGCCATAAATCAAATTATAACAGCGGTTCCTACTAACCGCTGCTATAGGTCCAACTTATGGCAGCAGTTATAATGAACCACTACTATAGATTGATCTATGGCAGTGATTTTTTGTAACTGCTGCTATAGGTCCGACCTATGGCAGTGATTTTTTGTAACCGCTGCTATATATCGGACCAATAGTAGTGGTTATAAAAATCACTACCATAGGTCTGACCTATAGCAGTGGTTAACAAAAATCGCTGTCGTAGGAGCTATGGCAACAGTTTCGAAAACTACTGTCATAGGCCATTTTTGTAGTAATATGAGTAGGTGGAGGATGGGACATGGTGGCTCTCATGGCTGCATCTACTACTGTTGGTGGTGGTGGTACTACACCTGGGACAAATCTCTCAAGTTTAGCAATCAGGCTTTCCATTGCTCCAAGTATAGATATGATCCTCTACTGTTGTTTGATGGTTGTAATCATCTCAATCCCCCTAGACTCAACTCTCCTCCTCAGACGAGCAATCCCTCTGTAATACTAGAAAGGTCAGTAGGCACATCGTTCTTCAACTATCTCTGCTCTAAGATAGTGAGCCTCTTTGATATGGATCTCATCTCTATCTAGATGCTCTTTACCTTCTCAAATAGTTCCTATATCTCCCCACTGTCTCTAGCAGAAATCAAATCAGCCAATCTCTCCAGGGATGGAGAGTCAGTAGCTGCTGGATGAGGAATAGTGCCTGTAATGGGTGGAGCTCGAGGTGTGACTGATGAACTGGGATCTAGGTCAGCTTTAGATAGGAAATGAAAAGCAGGTGCAGCTCTAGGAGCAATATGTAGGAGTAGAAGGCTCCCCTAACTCCTCTACTCTAGGTTCTCTCCTTTCTTAACTAGGTATATTTTTTGCCCATCTTTCGACTTCCACATAATACTGCATTCAGGTCAAGGCTCTCATATCATATACATCAAAGTGAGACAGCTTTTTGAAACTCTCATTTTCTAATAAAACTCCGATTGTCTCAAGTACTCAGGTCAGGACCATCCCATAAGGCAATCCCATTCCATCATAAACTCCGGTTGTCTTTCAAAGAAACTAAAATCTATTCTTCTGCCCATAGCTATGGCTCTCGTGGCCATTCTTCCTATGGGAGAGGGCTGTGGAGGAGGGGAAGCCGGTATACCTTGGTCCTCGATCAGATTAGATTTATTTTCCATGGGTTGCATTGTTAATTGAGTTGGCTCAGTTGTTTGAGATGCTTCCCATTCCATCTGAGCCTTCTTCCTCTTTCCTATAGTTTAATGAGTTGGCTTGAGAAGATTTTCTGCACTCCATGCCATTCCCGCACCATTTTGTCTAAATCCGCCTCAAATCAAATAGATCTAAGGAGATGAAGAGTGAAGATTCGAGTGGAGACTGTTTAAAGGGGTTTAGAAGGAAGAGAGACCCTCATGGCACTGTTTGAGAGTGATTTTAGGGTTTTGTGGGCAGCCACAGATCCATTTAAATGCTTGTGGCCCCAACACTCGAGTCAACTCATATTTTTGTTCGAGTCAACTTGAGCATGAGTCGACTCGAGCACGAGTTTTGAAATTTTTCATAATTTTAGTGAAAATTTAATGCATAAATAACATTAAGGGATTTTCAATGATATTAATCATTAGCGTGATTCAACTTGCTTTAAGTTATGCAAATAAGATCTATTCTGATTGATAGTAAATTTCTAATTTTCTTCTAATGATACTAAATCTCTCTTCACTAAGAGATTTTATAAATATATCAGCTAATTATTTAGCAATACAAATAAATTCAAGCATTATATCATTATTTTATACATGATCTCTTATGAAATAATGCCTTATTTCAATATATTTAGATCTTGAGTGTTGAATTGGATTTTTGGTTAAGTTAATTGCATTTATACTATCACATCTTATTGGAATCTTGTTAAGTTTAATGCCAAAATCTTCAAGTTATTATTTGATCCACATGATTTGAGCACCACAACTCTCTATAGCAATATATTCGGCCTCGACCATAGATAATGCTACTAAATTTTGTTTCTTACTAAACCATAAAATCAAATTAACTCCAATAATTTGACATGTACCATTAGTGCTTTGTCTATCAAGTTTACATCAAATAAAATCAGTATCAGAGTATCCAATTAATTCAAAATCTGATGATCTATCATACCATAGTCCTACATTGAGTGTGCTAGATAAGTATCTAAAAATTTTTTTAACGGCATATAAATAAGATTCTTTATGATCTAATTAATATCTGACACACATATAAATACTGAATACTATATTTGATTTACTTACGGTAAGATAAAGAAGAGAGCCTATCATACCTCTATATAATTTAGTATCTACTTTCTTATCCTTTTCATCTTTGTCAAGTTTGCAAGATGGACTCATTGGTGTACCAATTAGTCTCGAGACCTCCATTTCGAACTTCTTAAGTATCTTCCTTGTGTTTATTTGATTAATGGAGATTTCTTCTTTACTTTGCTTGATCTAGAGTCCAAAAAAGAAATTTAGCTTTTTCATCGTGCTCATCTCGAACTCATCCTGCATAAGCTTGATAAATTCTTGATAAAGAAATTCATTAATAGCACTAAAAATGATATTATCCATATATATTTGTACTATCAATAGATTATCATCCTTTCTTTTCAAAAATAATATTTTATTAATATTTTTCTTAGTAAATTCATGATCTATCAATAATTTACTTAATCCTTCATACCATGCATGTGGAGCTTGTTTTAATCCATACAAAATCTTATGTAACGTAAATACATATTTAGAAATGCATGATTTTCAAAACATGGTGGTTATTCAATGTACACTTCCTCAGCTCTATAATCATTGAGAAATGCACTTTTCACATCTATTTGATATAATTTGCAGTTCATAAAATATGCAAATGCAAATAATAGTCTAATTGCTTCTAATCTAGCCATTGGAGCAAAAATTTTATCGAAATCAATACCTTTCTCTTAGTTGTATCCTTTAGCCACTAATCCAGCATTGTTTCTATCAATGGTACCATGTTCATCTAATTTATTTTTATATATCTATTTAGTTCCAATTATAAGATGGTCATTGGGTCTATCAACTAGGATCCAAATCTTATTTTTTTTAAAATTAATTTAATTTCTCTTGCATAGTATTTATACAACATGGGTCATTTTCAGTCTCTTCTATTATTTTAGCTTTAATTTATGATACAAAGCTAAATAATTATTAACATTTCTTAGATAAGATCAAGTTCTTACTTTTTATAATGGATCATCGATTATAAGATTTTTAGGATGTCCATATGCATACCTCCACTCTTTTAGTAACTCTTCTTTTGGGCTAGGAGTGGACTTTTTATCCTTTTCTTCTTAATTCTTTTAAAGAGCATCATCCTTTAGTATGAGACTATCCAATTTGTTGTTGAGATCATCTATATCCTCATCCAAAACATCTTTTTTCTAAAAAATTTATCATTATATTCATAAAAAATTACATGGATAGATTCTTCAACAATGAGAGTTCTCTTATTGAAGATTCTATATGCCATGCTTGATAAGGAGTATCCCAAAAAGACACCCTCATCTAACTTGGCATCAATTTTTTTTAAATTATCTTTTTTATTATTGAGTATAAAAGTACGCTTACAATCAAAAATACAAAAGTAATTGATATTTAGTTTTCTATCTTTCGAATGTTCATATGAGGTTTTTTTTAGAATAGGTTTAATTAATGCATGATTTAAGGTATAGCATGTAGTGTTAATAACTTTGCCCAAAAAGTATCTAGGTAAATTACTTTCACATAACATTGTTCATGCCATTTCTTCTAATATTCAATTTTTTCTTTCTACTATCCCATTTTTTTTGAAAAGTTCTAGATGCAAAAAAAATTATGATCAATTTTTTTTCATTATAAAAATTTTTAAAATGCTGAATTTTAAATTTAGTACCATAATCACTATGAACGTATATAATTGATGTATTTTTTTATTTAAAATTTTATAATAAAATTTAGAAAATATATTGAAGACTTCATTTTTTTATGTTAAAAGCATCATCCAAGTAAATCTTGAAAAGTCATCCATAATTATAAGACCATATTTCTTACCTCTCAGGCTAGTGGTCCTTGTGAGTCCAAATAAATCTATATGCAATAATTCTAAAAGTCTAGAAGTTAAAATTATATCTTTTAGTTTGAAAGAGTTTCTAGTTTATTTTTCAAATTAATATGCAATACAAATTCAATTTTTTTTCAAAATTTAATTTTGATAATTTTTTTACAAGATCTTTCTTAATTAATTTTGAAAGTAAATTTATGCTTGCATGACCTAATCTACAATGCCATAACTAACTAGTTTCATTGATTTTAGCATCTGTTGTAATAAGATATTGACCATTCTTCATATATAGATCACCTAGATCCATCATGTAGATATTATTATGTCTATGTCCAACGAACATGATATCATCATCATTGGGAGTAGAAACTATGCATAATAAAAATTTAACTCAATCTTAAATCATTTATCATAAAATTGGTTAATACTAAGTAAGTTATATTTCAATTCATTAACTAATAATATATTTTAAATAGAGGTGGAAGAAGTGATATGAATGTTATCGATGCCTAATATATCTTTTTTCATTATCTTCAAATGTAACCACTCCTCTATCTTTAGGTTCAAGAGTGATAAATTGAGATTTATCACTCATCATATGTCTTGAACTGCTACTATCAAGATACCAAAGTCTTTTCTTCTTATGGGCTGCAAGACACTCTTACATAAGAAGATTAAGTTGAGTTTTTAGATACCCAAGTCAGCTTGGATCTTTTAGGATTAATGCTTATGATTTCTTTTAGAATCCAAACCATTTTAATCATTTATCTATTTAGTTTTTTTAAATCATATGCATAGGATTTATGACCAATTTTACTACAACAATAATATAAAAGGTTTAAGGTAGAGTTTGATGAAGATTTAATAAATAAATTTTTCAATAATTTATGCTTCTTATAAGGATTAAATCATAATCCAATCTTATAAAAATAGCTTTTTGTTTATTTAATAGCATATACAATTTTTCAAAGTTATAAGTAAACTTTTCTATAAATGGCTTGATTTTCTTTAATTTGTTATTTAATTTTTAATTTTCATGAGTTAGTAAATCTAGTTTTTCATAAATCCTTTTCTTTTCATGATTAAGTTTAGAATTTAGCTTTTTCAAATTTTTATTTTTTAAGGTTACTTTTCTATATTCAATTATAAATTCAAAAAAAAGCATCTTATAATTCATCAAATATGAAATCTAAGAAATTTTTAGCATTTACCTCCTCATGATGTGCCATTAAGCAAAGGTTGGCCACTTCTTGCATTTCTTCTTCGAAGCTTGAGTCCTCACTATTGCTCCAAGTGGCCATCATTGCCTTCTTCTTGATCTTTTTGGATGATTTCTTGAGAAGAAGCAGTCTATTCTAAAATAGCTAGGTTTCTTGCATTCAAAATAAATTGACAGCTCCTCCTTTTTCCTCTTCTTTTCTTTATTTGGCTCACCTTTGAAGGTCTTCTTCTTAAACCCTTGCTTCTTCTTCTTTATGAACCTCTTGAACTTTTTTGCAATCAAGGTCAAGTCTTCTTCTTCTTTTCTTTATCAAACTCTTCACTTTCATCATTCTTGGAAGTAGTAGTCTTAAGAGCGATGGTTTTCTTTATTTTGGTTTCTTACTCCATATTTTGCCTCATGGTCAATTCATGAGTCATTAGAGATCTAAGAAGTTCTTTCAATTGTAGCTTGTTGAGATCCTTGGCTTCTTGAATGGCGGTGACTTTTGCTTTCTAATCCTTTGAAAGTGATCTAAGAAATTTGCAAACAAGCTCATTGTTAATGTAAGATTTTTCTAAATTTTTTAAATCATTGATAATATCGATAAATTTAGTAAATATTTTAGAAATAAATTTATTAGCTTTTATTTTAAATAATTTATATTTATGCATAAGCATATTTATTTTGGACTCTTTTACTTGATTGGTATCCTCATGGGTGACCTCTAACATATTCCAAATCTTCTTAGCTGATGCACATATAGAGATTCTATTAAACTCATTAGGACCTAATATATAATATAGAACATTCATGGCCTTAGCATTTAATTATATCATTCTCATATCATGCTCATCCCAATTTTTTTTAGATTTGGGAATATCATTACCCTCTACTTTGATTGTGAAAGTGTATAGACCTTTGATTATAACTTTTCATTGTTGATAATCAAGTGCTTAAATATAAATGCACATGTATGCTTTTCAATAAGTGTAATTTATTCTATTGAACAAGAGTGGATGGTTGGTCGATTATCCTTTGGCAAGGAATGCACTTATATGGATTGTCATTTGATCTTAACTCTTGATTGTTAAATCAAATAAAGTGAGTACCAAGCTCTGATACCACTTATTGCCCAGTAAGACAATCCAGGGGGGGGGGGGGGATGAATTAGGTTTCTCAAAATTCAAACAAGAAATGTGCAGTTTTTCAAACTAGTAAAGTATTGGTGAGTGTTGAATTCTAATGCAACTATATATGCTGAAATGTTCTAATGCAACTATATATGCTGAAATGTAAGAGCAATGAAAAGCAAGAGAGAAAGAATAATCACAAATATTAAGAAATTTATAGTAGTTTGGTGCTCCTTGCATCTACGTTCACTCTCCAAGATCCACTTAAAAATTTTACTATAATCTATCTAAGATTACAGCTAGATAGTTTTTCTTAGGCTCACTATCCAAAATCTAGTTGGTTTTACATCGAATCACCAACTACAATCAATTTCTAAGCCAACCCTTAGCTTACAATCCAATTTCCAAACTTAGATATGTCTTTTTCCTAGCCTCAAAATCCTATTAAGCTAGTTACAATAAATTTAAAAGGTAGAACAAGAAATAAGAACACTAACCTCCTTTAATAAGCAAGAATGTTGGTGAAGCTTTTGAAAGATGAATTTGTCTTCTTGTTGGAGGAAATCTCTTTTCAATGCACTTTGGATCTTTTCACTTGATTTTTGATTCCTCTCCATGATTGATATGTCAAGTCTTGTCTCCCATGAGTTTTGTAGCTTTTTTTTTAATGTTTGGTAGCTTGTAGAGATGTTTCTTACCATTGGAAGTCTAAATATGGCTATTAGAAAGTGGACTATGCAGTTCTGAATATTCTGCAAAAACTAGCCATTGGAACTCAAGTCGACTCATCAGTGTCCATGAATTGATTCGACCATTCTGCGAGTCTACTCTAAACTTTAATTTTGAAAATCAGACTCTCTATATTTTTCTGAGATCTTGACTTGACAAACTCGAGTTGACTCGAGTCTTCTGCTCCAATGGAATATTTTTATTTTGAAGATTCTTCTTTTTTGCCATGATTCATTCAAGTCGACTCGCGCTCAATCATGAGTCGACTCAAGAGTGTGTTGGTTGAAATTCTTATGTGCCAGATTACTTTTTCTTCTTATTTCAACTCGAGTCGAACAGGAACTTCCTAGAGTTGACTTGAATGCTCTCACTGCTGAAAATTTGTGTTGTTTATCAATTGAATTGATTTTCAATTTTGATCCTAGAATATCCTTCTTCAGCCTTAGTTTAGATGTGTGTCCCAAAAGCTTCCAATTTTTTCTTATTTATTCTTAAATGCACTTTTGAGATTTTTCTCTTTATACTCTATAATTCATCCTAAAACATAATCTTGGAGATTCCATTAGTCCAAACATATACTCAAATATTTTATTACTCATCAAAATCAATCATTGGGGTTAATAATCACAGTCATCAATCTTTATCCCTGATGAGATAAGGTGTCAAACCAATCATATTTCATCAATGCAAACTTTTTTTTAGAATAGTTGTCCAAGATGACTATTTTCTCCATAACCCCATAATAGTTCAGATCCTTCGTACGAGGCTATGAATCTCTTGAGCTAATATAATACCTAGCTGTGGTACTCAACATCATGCCACTATTTTATGTTGCCATATTTTAGACTCGACTATGAATATTGAACTTATAGTTGTTGATAATGAGTTATTTGTACTCACATACTATACGATTAGGTCCTATTGAAAGAGCATGTACTTCATGGCTCATATCACCAAGCGGTAATCTTTATACCTAAAATGATGACATCTAATTAATAAACATGCTCGAATAGAATGCACAAGGCAGGAATACATACTTGCTTACATAATCTTTGAACCACTCAAAAAAAAAATTCTATAAATTTTTTTTTTTTTTTTGCATACTTAGAGCACTATATTTTATTCTTATGACTTCCTTCTGTTTGCTATAAAAGAAATAATAGATATAATCAGGTAAAATAATAAAAAAATATATAATAAAAAATAAATAAAACTGAGTGATTCACCTTATATATGACTTGATGATATCATAATTGAATAACACGTAGTGGTGTGCCTTATCTCTTTTCTTAAGGCTCAAATTAGTGAGACGGTACAAAGTAAAAAGTCCATCTGACTATAGAATGGATTCAAATGCCGAATCAATTAGCTAGTATTGATCATCCTGATTTCTTATTGGTCAGTTATAATGTGTCTCAAGCTTGTTTAAGTATATGGTACAAAAATACATACACTCTTGATCCAAATAATCTTTTGCCATAGATCCCTCTAGACGATTCATATTCCTTACATAAGATTTTAGTGTTTGAATATTTCTCTCAATAGGATACATCCATTAGCAAAATACTAGGCCTCCAAGTGCAACTTCCTCCATAAGGTATAAAGTAAGATGCATCATAACTATTGGGGATAATTTTCGCTCCCATCAAAGTCCAGTCTGATGCTTAGCCTAATACAATCGATAATTGCAGAAAAGATTTAATCGAGAATTCTTCCTCCAGTAGTTGAGCCCCACCCGATCTCCTCTAGCGATCGAACTCATTCAATAGCCGAACTCCTCCAACGACCGAGCTCATTCAATAGCCGAACTCCTCAATGGTCGATCCCCAGTCGAACTCTCCAACGATCGAACTTCTTCCAGATCTCTTCTTCAGTCGGATTCCTCCAGGAATCGAACTCCTTCCGAATCTCTCCTTCAGTTGAATACTTTCAGGAGCCAAACTTCTTCCGAACTCCTCCTTCAGTTGGATTTCTACAGGAGCCAAACTTCTTCTGGATCTCTTCTTCAGTCAAGTTCCTCCAAAAGCCAAACTCCTTCTGGATCTCTCCTTTGATCGATTAACTCCAGGAGCCAAACTCCTTCTGAATCCTACCAGGAGCTGAACTCCTTCTGGACTTCTCCTCCGACTGAACTTCTCCATCAGTCTGAACTCCTCTGGAATTGATGTATGTCAAAGCTCTTCACCAACCAATGCCTGCTTTCTCTGAACTTCGACTATTAAATCTCAACGAATGGCCACTTTATGGCAACGGACACCACTCTCCATAACAAACTCCATGTGGCTCCAAACGGCCACATCACAACAACAGCCATAATAAACTCCACGTGATCTTGAGTAGCTCACTATCGGACGGTTACGACAAGCTCTATCTATAAAAAAGAATCCTCCAAATATATTTTTTCTAAGCTCTTTTTTTCTTTCCAAAACTCTGCTGAATTCTTGTCTGAGCACTCTATTTCTATTAGCCAGAAGAGCTGACTTGATCATCGGAGAGTTCTGTCGGAGCCACCACCACCGACTCTGAGTGAAACTTTGCTTTACAGGTCACCGACGGTGATCTCTTCTTTCTCAACTCCAGCTCGATCCAGCATCAACCAAATTCTGTACCAACAGAATTAGCGCTAGAGGAAGAATCCTTTGTTCCTGAGATTTTCTTATTCTAAAAGAAGTGCTCGACAGCGATCTCTCCTCTTTCTCTCTAGAGTTCTTTCTCGAGAAAGAATGCCTCCCAGGAAAGCTTCGATCTGACGATCAACGGCCTCTATAGCCAAATTTCATCCAGACCCATCCACTCCCGCTCTAGCTCTAACAACTCAGGCTCCACTTGCGGTCATAGTGGATGCAGAGCAGTTCAACCTACTGATTCAAGAGATTCACGATCTTACGAAGGCAGTGCAAGCCATGTGTCGGCAGTCTCCAGCATCGATTCGATTGGAGCAGGCCTCTCTGGAGCCCCATGATCTGATCTTGGGATGGCGGGCTTGGGCTGCCCGCTAGCTGATCTCCAAAAAGAGGAAGCAGAAAATGGAGGATCCTTGCTCGGACCATGACTCAACCCAAGGGGAGGCTTTACACCCACTCTACCAAAAAACTCTGAAGATCAAGGACCGTGAAGATCTCCTTGATCAAAAGCTCTAGCAAATTAGTCGATGAATTGAAGAACTCCATCACGCTCCCTCCATCCACAGTAACGATATTTGCACTGACCCTTCTTTTTTTCAGATGATTATGCAGGAATCGATTTTGTCAAACTTTAAGCTCCCTCTGTTTGAGAGTTATGATGGGACCACTGATCCAATCGACCACTTGGAGGTCTTTCGGATGATGATGCTACTCCACGGTGCATCAGATGCCATTTTGTGTTGAACTTTTCCATCCATCCTCAAGGGAGTAGCCAAAAATTGGTACTCAATCCTTAAGCCGGGTACCATCTTTTTCTTTGATCAGATGAGCCATCAATTTACAGCTCATTTCGTTAGCAGCCGACATCTCCACCGAGGTTTGAATTCTCTGATGAATATTAGGCAAAAGAAGGAGGAATCCATTCGGACTTATGTTACTCAGTTTAATGTAGCTGCATTGGAGGTCCGGACCTTGGATCAGTCAGTTACAATGGCCACACTCAAAAGCGATCTTCAGAAGAATGATTTGCTATTCTCTCTAAAAAAAAAAGTACCCCAAAAATTTTACCGATATGCCGGCTCAGGCTGAATGTTATGCTCGAGCTGAAGAGGCCTTCAAGGCCAGGGACAATGAAGCCATTGGAGAGCAGTGAATCGACAAGTCGGGCAGGCCCACTGAGGAAGAAAAGTCAAGTGAAGGTTGGCTGCGCTCCCAAACTTTCTTTGAGCGCAAGCGAGCCCGAACTCCTCCTCAGGCTCGGAGGTATGGAAGCCCCGTAGAAGGGTGCGGCGGGGTTCTTCCCTCCAAAAATTTCATAACTATGCTCCTCTTAATGCTCTGAAAACTCAAATGCTGATGAAAATCATGGAGCAACTATCGAGATCGAAAAGGATGCGTACTCACCCTAACAAATGTAATCCTAACAAGTTCTGCCTTTATCATTGTGACCATGGTTACGACACTGAGGAGTGTATCCAACTTCAAGATGAGATTGAGGAGCTCATCAAGCAAGGCAGACTTGGCCGATTCCTACGATGACGGTCTGAAGGGCGGGAAGATCGATCGAGGACACTGCCACAGTCTGAACCACCAAGAGAGGAGGATTAGCAAGAAGATCGATCGCCTCTCGACATCATCAACACTATCTTGGGGGGACTTCGGCGAGAAAAGGCCAGCAGTTCCAAGGAATCAGTGAAGAGATGGAGGACTGAGAAACCCACAACCTTCACTGAGGTAGATGTCCAAGGAGTCCAGTTCCTGCACAATGATGCGGTTGTAATCTCTTTAAACATTGCCGACTATGATGTACGCCGTATTTTGGTGGATAATGAAAGCTCGATCGACGTATTGTTTTATGATGCTTTTTCAAAAATGTTCTTACTCAGTAGCCACTTGGAGCCTATAAACTTCCCATTAATAGGCTTCACTAGCGATGCCATACCAGTCGAGGGCATAATAACTTTGGCTGTGACTGCAGGACAACATCCGAAGCTGGCTAAAGCATAGGTCAATTTTTTAGTCATAAAAACTCCATCAGCCTATAATGCTATTCTCGACCGATCTGATTTAAATGCACTTTGGATAGTGGTATCAACTTATTATTTAAAGATGAAGTTCCCAACGAATCACGGGATTAGAGAGGTAAGAAAAGATCAAGCTCTGGTAAGGCACTGCTACTCAATCATCCTGCATAAGAAAAAATAGTCCGACCCTTATCCTATTGATGGGCTGGATGTCCGCAACGACCTCACCGAGGAGCAGGGCGAGCCTATGGAGGATCTCGTATCTGTGCCCTTGAATGACGAAAATGCGGAGCACGCTGTACAGATCGACTCCAATTTGGGAGATGAGGTTCGGGAGCAACTTATCACCTTTCTCAGGAAGAATGTGGATGTCTTCGCTTGGGCCCTAGCGGATATGTTAGGAATTGATGCCAAAGTTATGGAACATTAGCTAGTAGTTGATCCGAAGTATCGATCGATAAAAGAGAAGATGCACAACCACATCCCGGAGAGGCAGAAAGTGATCATAGAAGAAGTAGACAAGCTCCTCAAAGCTGGATTCATCCGAGAAGTTAGCTATCCGACCTAGGTCTCAAATGTGGTCCTCATCAAAAAAGCAAACAACAAGTGGAGGATATGTATAGACTTCAAAAAGTTGAATAAAATCTATCCAAAGGATAGCTATCCTCTTCCCAGGATTAATCAGCTGGTAGATGCAACTTCGGACCATGAGCTCCTTACCTTCATGGATGCCTTCTTCGGCTATAACCAGATACGGATGACATCGGAGGACGAGGAGAAAATTGCTTTTGTTACTGATCGTGGTTTTTACTATTATAGGGTTATGCCCTTTAGACTCAAGAATGTAGGGGCAATATACCAGCGCCTGATTAACAAAATCTTCAAGAAGCAAATCGACTGTAATATGGAGGTGTATGTGGATGACATACTCATCAAAAGTTGAACTTCTATAAATTACCTTATCGACCTTGAAGAGATCTCCAATGCACTTAGAAAGCACAAGATGAAGCTGAATCCGATCAAGTGCGTCTTTGATGTGACCTCAGAAAAGTTTTTGGAGTTTATGGGATCAAAATATGGGATTAAAGCAAATCCAGAGAAAATCCAAGCTATTCGAAAGATGACTGCACCAAGAACAATCAAAGAAGTTTAGTGTCTGACTAAAAAAATGGCATCCCTAAATCGCTTCATCTCAAGATCGATCGAGCAATGCATGCCCTTCTTCCAAGTTCTCAAGCAACCAAAGAACTTCTGTTGGACGATGAAGTGCCAACGGACGTTTGAGGAGCTCAAAAACTACCTCGGCTCACCTCCACTGCTTGCAAAGCCCGAACCCAAAGAAGAGTTATTCTTGTACCTAGCAGTCTCTCCGGCAGCTTTGACAGCAGTCCTGGTCAAGGAGAAAGTGAAGATGCAGTGACCGATCTACTACATAAGCCAGATCCTAAGGAATGTAGAGATCAGATACTCTAACCTAGAAAAATTGATTTACTCTCTTCTAATTGCTGCCAGAAGGCTCCAACCTTACTTTCAGAGGCACACCATAATGGTTCTCACGGATCAACCAATAAAGATAGTCCTTTAGCGAATGGATGCTTTTGGAAGAATCACAAAATGGATAATTGAGCTCACAAAATTTGATATCAATTATCGACCCCAGCCATCGATCAAAGTCCAGATATTAGTAGATTTTATAGTGAAATATACTATTCCCGATGATGCCGAACTTGAACAGAATGAGACCGACGCTCTGCTGTCGTAATCGAGCCTTTCCGAAGAGACAGCCGACCTTCTCAAAGATTTTTGGACTCTGTACGTGGATGGTTTGTCCAACTCCACTGGAGCGGATGCGGGGTTGATCTTAGTCAGCCCCGAGGAGGTCGTCGCTAAGTATGCGCTGCGCTTCGAATTCCATACAACTAATAATGGGGCTACGTACGAAGCGCTGATCATCGGATTAAAAATTGCAAGAGAATTAAAAGTAGATCAACTTCAAGTCTACAATAATTCTCAATTAGTGGTTGGCCAACTTAGTGGCAGCTATAAAGTGCAGGAGGAAAGTATGATGAAATACCTTGAAAAAATAAAGGACTTAACTCCGACCTTCAGCTGTTTTGGCATTCGAAAGATTTCGAAGGCAGAAAATATAAGAGCTGACCTCCTCTCTAAATTGGCCACTTCGGCTTCGGTCAAACTATCCAAAGAAGTATTCTTTGAGACTTTGAAATGCCCAAGCCCAGAGGAATCACAGGTCGTCATGAAAATAGAGCTTAAGCTGAGCTGGATTGACCCGTTGGTTGCCTACCTCAAGGAGGGAGTTCTTCTTCGTGATCCGAAACAAGCTCGGAAACTCAAGAATCAAGCCTTCCGATACATTTTGTATGAGGGCAGGTTGTATAAGAGATCATACTCGCTACCACTGCTGAGATGTCTCCGACCTTCAGAGGCCGACTTGGCATTATGAAAAGTGCATGAGAAAATCTGTGGAAGTCATGTAGGAGTCAGATCCCTGTCATAAAAGCTACTTCGACAAGAGTACTAATGGCCGACCTTGTACCATGATTCCATGGAGTATGTAAGAAAATATGACTGCTGTCAGAAGAATGCAAGCATACAAAGATGGCCGACCTCTAAGCTTACTCCGCTAAACGCACCCTGACCATTTACGTAGTGGGGAATGGACAAACTTGGCCCTTTTTCGACGGCATTCGAATAACGAAAGTTTCTCCTGATCGTGATCGACTACTTCACTAAATAGGTTGAAGCCGAACCACTATCCAAAATTATCGAGATCAAGGTATAAGACTTCATCTAAAAGTCAATAGTCTGTCGATTCAGTCTGCGCCGAATCCTCATAATTGATAACGGACGATAATTCACTGGGATGAGGTTCGTCGAGTTTTGCGAAGATCTAAACATCTTCCATCATTTCACATCAGTACTCACCCAGAGGCAAATGGGGAAGCTGAAGTGATCAACCGGACTCTACTGCAAGGCATCAAGACAAGGCTCGATAAAGCAAGGAGGTCCAGGGTGAACGAACTCTACCACATCCTCTGAGCTTACTGAACTACTCAAAGGTTACCGACTCGAGAAACACCATTTGTCTTGACCTTTGGAATGGAGACAGTCATCTCAATCGAACTTAAGCTTCCATTAGCATGGATCGTGGCATTCAACGAGCAGCATAATCCACAGGACCTCAGAGTCAACCTCAACCTACTGAAAGAAAAAAGGGAGGAAGTTTAGATTCGGATGGCGGCCTACAGACGAAAGGTGGCCCGATACTATAACTCTAAAGTCAGAAGTAAAACATTCAGAGTGGGGGACTTAGTACTTTGGCGAGCCGCCATCTCTCAGCCTCAGAGCCAAGGAAAGCTTATCCTAAATTGGGAAGGCCCATATGAAGTAGAGGAGGTCGTCCTATCCGAAACTTATCATCTGAAGGAGCTCGGAGGAACAACAGTTCCACGATCTTAAAACTCAAAAAACTTGAGGATGTACTACCAGTAATTTTCTGTCAATAAAACTCCTTCATTCTAATGATATCATTTCTTGGTGCAAGAACTATGTGATGATAGAAAAGAAGCAACCAAAAGTGGTCATGTTAGGAACAAAAGGAGAACCTCATCCTAACGTGAGGAAAATTGAAGGTCTCATTCATTTTAGACGAGATGAAGGGAGAGGTCCTGACAGCGGCTCTTATGTGCCCCCATAGTCCATTAGAAATAGAAGGAGAATCTCGTCCTAACATGAGCAAAGTCGAAGATCTCGTTCATTTTAGACGAGATGGGGGGAGAGGCTCTGACAATGATCCTTATGTGCCCCCACAGTCCGTTAGAAATAGGAGGAGAACCTCATCCTAATGCGAGCAAAGTCAAAGGCCTCATTTATTTTAGATGAGATGAGGAAGAGGCTCTGACAACGGCCTTTATGCACCCCACAGTCCGTTAGGAATAGGAGAACCTTATCCTAACATGAGCAAAGTCGAAGACCTCGTTCATTTTAGACGAGATGGAGGAGAGGCCCTGACAATAGCCCTTATGTGCCCCTACAGTTTATTAAAAATAGGAGGAGAGAATCTCATCCTAATATGAGCAAAGTCAAAGACCTCGTTTATTTTAGATAAGATGGGGGGAGAGGCCCTGACAACGATCCTTATGTACCCCTACAGCCCATTAGGAATAGGAGAAGAACTTCGTCCTAACGTGAGCAAAGTCGAAGGTCTTGTTCATTTTAGACGAGGTAAGAAGAGGAGATAAGATCTTCCTCAACCTCGGCTAGAGACAAGATCTCTTCCGAGCTCCTTCAACATCTACGTCAACAAAAGATAAGATCTCTCTGGACCTCGATTAGAGATGAGATCTTCTCCAGCTTCAACTTCAACTTCAATCTCGACTGGAGATGAGATCTCCTCCAAGCTTCAACTTCAACTTCAACCTCGGCTGGAGACAAGATCTTCCCTGAGCTCCTTCAACATCTACGTCACAAAAGATAAGATCTTCCTCAACCTCGACTGGAGACAAGATCTCCTCCGAGCTCCTTCAACGTCTACGTCAATAAAGATAAGATCTTCCTGAACCTCGGCTGGAGATGAAATCTCCCCCGAGCTTCAACTTCAACTTCAATCTCGGTTGGAGATGAGATCTCTCCCAAGCTTCAACTTCAACTTCAACCTCGACTGGAGATAAGATCTTCCCTGATCTTTTTCAATGTCTACGTCAACAAAAGATAAGATCTTCCTAGACCTCGGCTGAAGATAAGATCTTCCTCGAGCTTCAACTTCAACTTCAACCTCGGTTGGAGACAAGATCTTCCATGAGCTTCAACCGCAACGTCAACAGGAGACAAGATCTCCTTGGACCTCAGCTGGAGGCAAGATCTCCTCCGAGCCTCAACTTCAACATCAATCTCGGTAGGAGATAAGGTCTCCCTCGAGCTTCAACCCCAATGGATATAGAGTCCAAAAAAGAACTTCGATAGTCATCTTTTTTGTACTCTCTTTCTTCGAATTTCAAACTCGAGAGTCGGGGGACTATTGTTGGAGATAAATTTTGCTCCCATTGAAGTCCAGTCTGAAGCTTAGCCTAACACAATCGGTAATCAAGAAAGAGCTTTAATCGAGAATTTTTCCTCCAGTGGCCGACCCCATCCGATCTCCTCCAGCGATCGAACTCATTTAGTAGTCAAACTATTCCAGCGATTGAACTCATTCAGTAGCCAAACTTCTCAGCAGCCGATCTCTGATCGAACTTTCCAACGGTCGAACTCCTTCCGGATCTCTCCTTCAGTCGGATACTTTCAGGAGCCGAACTCCTTCCAAACTCCTTCAGTCAAATTTCTATAGAAGCCGAACTCCTTCCAGATCTCTCCTTCAGTCAAGTTTCTTCAGAAGTCGAACTCCTTCCGAATCTCTCCTTCGGTCGGTTAACTCCAAGAGCCAAACTCTTTTTGAATCCCACCAGGAGCTGAACTCCTTCCAAACTTTTTCTTCGATTGAACTTCTCCATCAATCCGAACTCTCCTAAAATTGATGTATGTCAAAGCTCTTCACCAACCAACGCCTACTTTCTCCAAACTTCAATTATTAAATTTCAACGAATGGCCACTTCATGGCAATGGACACCACTCTCCATAATAAACTTCACGTGGCTCCGAACGGCCCACTATCGAATGGCTACATCACAACAACGATCGTAACAAACTCCATGTGGCCCTGAGCGACCCACTATCAGACGGTTACGATAAGCTCTATCTATAAAAAGGGATCCTTCAGATACGTTTTCTCTAAGCTCTCTTTTTTTTTCTGAAACTCTGCTAAATTCTTGCCTGAGCACTCAATTTCTATTGACCAGAAGAGCTGACTTGATCATTGGATGGTCCTATCGGAGCTACCACCACCGACTCTGGATGAGACTTTGCTTTGCAGGTCACCAATGGCAACCTCTTCTTTCTCGACTCCAGCTCGATCTGGCATCAACCAGATTCTGCACCAATAATAACTATGAAAAATGATGGTGAAAATATCTTCTTCAGATCATATAATATAGTTATCATCCTTGCCTTCATTTTCTTCATGTCTTTCTTAAGTAATCTTTTCACATAAATACCTCTATAGAAGTTGCAAAAACAAATAATTAACAAGTAAGATGCATCAACTCTTGCATTGACATATGGTAATCATGAATCTTCAATCCACCAAGTCTCACATTCTTATTATTCACACGCTTTAATATGTTGCTTGAGCATCCATCTTGGATCTTTATATTCTCTAACACACGAAGAAATATGGACCATTCAGAGGTATATATAACATGCAAGACGGAGCCTCCATTATTCTCCTCCTATGGGCTCCGAATGGAGTGATCTCCTAATATCCCAGTCTTTCAAGTCAAATCGAAAATTCAAGTCAACCTTAGTCTTATCCTTGATGTTCAAGATCATTGCCAATAGAAGCTTGCACACGTTCTTTTTAATATGCATGATATCTAAGCAATGGTACAATAAAGTTGTCTCCCAATATGGCAAGTCAAAGAATTTTTTTTTTTCTTCCAATTAAAGTGTGTATCATTTATCTTTGATCAATGCTTTCTCTTTTTACCATCAATTAAATCATCTTTTTCAAATTCAATACTAAGACCATTCGATTTTCTCAACACCTCACTTCCAAACATCCGGCTAGATACCTCACATTCTTCAATAGTGCTATCGAAAGAGTATGCATCCTTTCTGTATGGATGATTTTAATAGAGAAAATGTTGATGACCCATAAAGTTAAAGCTCCTTCGATATATAGTTGATTGGTGGCTAATTGGGTTATCATATAAAATCAAGCTAATTAGTTTTAGCATGAGAGTTGGATTTTTGATATTTAAGACATTAATTACTTGAGAAACAAAGATTTGGACTATAAAATGTGAAGTAGAATTTTCTTGTTGGGGAGCATCATTTCATGCCTTCAAGGGAATCAAGATAAGCGAAAATTACTACCAAAACTGAGAGTGTTACTGGTGACATAATAGAAATGATATGAAAAGTCATCACTACTATTGAGTTTTTAGTAGCGACATTGATATTGGTCACTATTATCGAGTATAGTAATGAAGATACATCTTGCCACTAAAAGGTCATCGCTATTGGCATATTACTTGTGATAACGTACTATGTTGTCTTTAAAAAGTTACTATTTGTGAGGACACATAGTATTATATTAAGAAGTTGTCACAAATAGAATGTCATTTGTGATAATATAAAATACCCTCACAAAAATTATGCTATTTGTCACACCGTATAATGCACCATTAGAAATCTATCACTAATTGTATATTTATTGTGACAATATTCTATGTCATCATAAAAATGGATACTATTTATGACGATGCATAGTGTACCACTAAAAAGTCATCATGATTAGTATATCAATTGTGACAACTTAAATATCACAAAATATATAAAAGTTGTGCAACATTTTTGTTCTATTTTTTTATTTTTTGGCTACTTTAAGATTCGCACAGCTGATTAGTGGCTGATTGGATTATCACAAAAATCAAGCTAATTAGTGTTACCATGAGAGTTGGATTTTTTATATTTAAGACATTAATTACTTGAGAAACAAAGATTTGGACTATAAAATGTGAAGTAGAAGTTTCTTACGTGGGGGAGCATCATTTCATGTCTTTAAGGGACACTATAAAAAAATTAGATTTTAGCGATGGTATTAGCGACGGCAATAAACCCCGTCGCTAATAAAGCTTTTTGCCACCGCAACACCGACAAAAAAAATAAAGCTGTTGCTAATAATATTAGCAATGATAAATAAATTATTAGCGATAACAAAAGTCATCTCTAAAATAAAAATATATATTTTAAATATTTAAATAAAAAATTTATTAATGATGGCAAATTTAGGTTATTAGCGACAAAAATATCACCATCGCTAATATCAAACTATTAGTGATGGTGTTATTATTATTAGCGATGACATGCACTACCACTAAAATTATTTAAAATTTTTAAATTTTTTTATAATATTTAAACATAAAATAAAAATTAGCAATGGTAATTTTGAATATTAGCGATGAAAATCTATCATGGCTAATATTTTTTATAAAAAATTATTTAAAAAGTTATTGATGATGGAATTAGCGATGGCATATTTTGGCATTGCTAATAATCTACAACTGATGATCCAACCCTTATTCGAACCCAATTTGAATCCAATTTAAAATTCTATCAAACCAAATTTAATTAAGCTTTGAATCTTAGTCTTACTTAGATTATAAAATTTAATTAACCTTAAATTAAATTAAGATTTATTAAATTAAATCTACTTTAAATTAATTAAGAAAAATTAGTGTTTAATTTAGGTTCAATTCGAATCTAATTCAAAATTCTATCAATTTTAATTCAATTAGATTTTTAATTTAAGTCCTACTTGGATAGTAAAATCTAATTACTTTTAATTTAAGTTAAGTCTAATTAAATTTAAGTTAATTTAAATAATTAAAAAAATAAATTTTAATTTAGATTTGATTTGAATTTAATTCGAACTCGATTCGAATCTAATTCAAAATTCTGTCAAATATAATTCAATTAGGCTTCGAATCTAAATCCTACATAGATTATAAAATCTAATTGATCTCAAATTATGTCAAGATTAATTAAATTAAATTAAATTTAAATTAATTAAAAAAATAATTTTTAATTTAGATTCAATTTGAATCTAATTCAAACTCGATTCGAATCCAATTAGATTACTTGTCAATCATAATTCAATTAGATTTTAAAATCAAGATCCTACATGGATAATAAAATCTAATTATTTTGATATTAATATAAGCCTAATTAAATTAAATCTGATTAAAATCAATTAAGAGAAAATATTTTTAATTTAGGTTCGATTTAAATGTAATTAAAACTCGATTTGAATCTAATTCGAAATCCTATCTAACCTAATTCAATTAGACTTTGAATCAAAATCCTAATTAGATTGTAAAATCTAATTACACTCAAATTAAGTCAAGTCTAATTAAATTTAATATGATTTAAATTAATTAAAAAAAATTAATTTTTAATTTTGGTTTGATTCAAATCCAATTCGAAATCATGTCAAATCTAATTCAATTAAACTTTAAATCTAAATTTTACTTAAAATTTTAAAACCAAATTAGCCTTAAATTAAGTCAAGTCTAATTAAATTAAATCTAATTTAAATCAATTAAGACTTGATTTATAAATTAATTAAGTTTAAAAATTTAATAAAATCAAATATTAATTTTTAACCATCCAAAAAATAACTTAAAATGATAAAAAAATTTAAGATCAAAAAAAATTGTATTAGCGATGCCTTTAGCCACACAAGAATATCATTGCTAATAATTTAAAAATATTTTTTAAAATATATAATTATTAACAACAAAATAATGTTATCGATGGTCACTTTCATCGTTAATAATCTTTTGCATATTAGCGATGGCAAAATAATTATTAGCGACGGTATCTACTATCGCTAATAATCTTTTCACCTCGTTTTCTTCCTTTCCGTCGTGCGTCCTCATTTTCTCTCACACCACCACCCACCGCCCCCACATTTTCCTTCACTCTATTGCCCACCAGATCCTCATTTTCCCACCACCCCCCCACCCTGCCCTCTAGCATTTTTTTCCCCATCGCCATCGTCCTCTTCCCCCATCCTTCGATCCCCCCACCACCCTCTCTCTTTCTCAGTCGATGGCCTCCCTCTGACTGCACCCGACCTGCCTCCTCGAGCCCCTGATCGCGTCCTGCCTCCTCGAGCCTCCGATCGTCCTGATCACCCTGATTGCACCCAGCCTGCCTTTTCGAGCCCTGGGCCACCTCCTACCTCCTCGAATCCCTGACACTTTGGTTTCCTTGCACCCCATCTCTCCCTCGATCGACGATCCCCCAGCTAAACCCGACCTGCCTTCCCAAGCTCCCAGTTGCCTCCCACCGTCCCAAGAATTCAGTCATCTCAATCCCCTCAACTGCACCCAACCAGCCTCCTCGAGCCTCCGACTGCCTCCTGCCTACCTGAACCCATGACCCTTCAGTTCCCCTGCACCCTCTCTCTTCCTAGGCTGGTGGCCTCCCTCCGATTGCACCTAGCCCACCTTTCCGAGCCTTTAGCTACCTCCCGCCTCTCCAAGCCTCCAGCCATCTTGATCCTCCCAACTGCACCCGGCCCACCTTTCTGAGCTCCTGGCCGCCTCCTACCTCTCCAAACCCTCGGTTCTTTGGTTCCTCGACCACCCCCTCTCTTTTCTAGTCGATGGCTTGGTCTGTCTTATCGCCATTTAATATCCTTGTTTTGATGGGTTCATCTTTTTTTTTTTCCCTTTTTGGAAAAGATTACTAGTCTATGAAGGAAAATCCTGATTTTCGACCAGGTTCGTTCAGATCTGATCAGATCAAGAGATATATTTCAAAAATTTTTCTCTTTGATCTCAATCAGATCTTGATATTTTTCAGATCTGATTCTTATTATTTTAATAAATAAAATAAAATTTAAGATAAATTAAATCAAATTTAATTTACCTTGATTTGGGTAATCCTATTACCCTGTTGATGATCCTGTATGCAGCGGAAGGTTCTGGATCTAGCCACGCAAGCGCCTGGCCTCTACCGGTATCCACTCGGGTTGGATCTGGAGATCCTCTTCTTCTCTATCACGTCTCCAAAAATTAGATCTGGATCTGATCTGGAGGATCTTCAAAACTCTTTTGAAGATCAGCAGTCGTCCTTTGCAGCAGCGCAGCCTTCTTAGCTTTTGATCGCCTTTCTTTGATCTGGATCGCACCAACCAAGATCCAAAACTCCTTTTGGACGTGGAGAGGAGAGGGAGAAGATGGACTTGGCATGGAGGAGGAGGGGAGAGGCAGCCTTGGGGCGTGGGAAAATTTTGATTCTTTTTTAATTCTTTGAGTTGGGCGCAGGGTCTTATTTATAGACTCTAGCGTGATCCAACTCCTCTTCTTCCCAACCAATCACAACCCTTTGTGAAATCAGATCTAAATCTGATTGGTGGGAATAGAGTCCCCTGGATTCCTCCTTAGAGGGCGCCTAAGACCAGTCAAAGTTGGTTCTTAGGAGAACTCTAATTGGAATCCAAAAAGGAGATGGAGTCCTTGTCCAAAACAGGACTCCTAGGCGCCTCCAACTTGGGCACACGCCAAGGGTGGCGTGCGCCCTTCTCCTTGCCAGGTTCTGGCAGGGGGACAGGCCCCCACCAGCTCTCCAATAGGTGCATGACATGTGGTCAAAAGTCAAAGTGTCAATGGTCAACATTTGACCAGTCAAAGGTAGACTTTTGACCAAAGTCAAAGAACAAGAAATGGCAGGTGACCAAAAATGGCAGGTAATGTCTTACAAAATAAGACAACCTTTTCTGACTTGGACAACCTCCAGTCAGACCATATGAAGGCCTCTGATTGAGCACAAACTCCTTTGGCTCAGTCAGGACAACTTATTTATGATAGTAAAAGAAGAACGTTAGGTTCAATCGAGTGCTAGCACGATTTTCTTGAACCTAATTGAATCTCATTCAGATCAATTGAACTAGATCAGTTCAATTGATGATCACCAGATTCAAACCCTTGTTTGTGTGACCCAGTTAGGTTCAGTTCTGTATGGTAATGGGATATGTCATGATCTCTATCATCGACATCATCGAAACTCCTTTCGATGGATCAGAACTCTTCTGATTCGAACAGCTAGAATGATCGATCATCTAAATCATTCTAATTGCTCCCAAAATCCACCAGTGACACCTAGCAGTATATGGTGGCAACCCATCAGAGCTGAATGCGAACCTCTTGGTGCAGCTACCTGTGTGATTAAGTTCTTCTATCTTGAGCCCCGATCAGATTAGGGTTAAGGTGAACTCGTCAAACCCTAGTCTCTGTCATATGATGTAATCATTCGATTCGAGTCCAATGTGAAAATCTAAATAGAAACTCTTTCTATTATTTCACTCTGCCATGGCCATGGCTTCTGGACTTGATTCTCATGATCATCATAGGGCTGCTCCTCTACCACCGAGGTAGATAGATTCCATCTTGATGCAATCCAGTTCCTACAATGAACATGCTATAGCCAACATACACCTCAGGGTTCCATATGGCTAGGAGACCGAGTAATGGTGTAGTCAAACTATAACACCCTCAAGGTGAACTGCCGATGCATCTCAGGTCAAAGAACCAGACACACTACTGCAGCATCGAGTCAGTCATTGACGAGAAGGTAGACTTCCCTAATGACTACTCGAGGTGGTCACGCTCAGTGCCCTCGTTCTCTAACGAGTACCTGTACTCTCGCTCCGGTGTCTCCACACCGTAGACTCAAGACTCATCTACTAAAGAGAAGCGATTGTACACCAACCTTCCGGATCAATCACCATCCTCGTGATGATCCTATGGTCGGGAGCATTTTATGAGTTAATAATGATTATTCATGTCTTAAATTTTCAACTCTTGAAAATATGAATTATCATTACCATTAACTCAAAGGATGTATCACAGACACTAAATACACATATGTGATAGAAAATAACCCATTTTATTGATTATAGTCAAAATTATAATTTTGCCCCTAGAAGTGTATTACAAGTGTCAGCCAATTCTGGCTTCTAGGGCACATATATCTAACAATCTCCCACTTGTCCTAAAGCCAATTGGCTACAAGTCTAAGTCCCATCTTCTCAAGGTGGGCTTCGATCTTCTGCTGGCCCAACGGCTTTGTAAGTGGGTCTGCCACATTATCTGTGGAGTTGACTCTCTTGACCTCGACGTAACCCTTCTCGAGGTAATCGCGGATGAGGTGGTATCGCCGCTCAATGTGCTTGGATTTCTGGTGAGACCTCGGCTCCTTAGCAAGGGCTATGGCGCCATTGTTGTCGCAGTATAGAGGAATGGCATCTGATGGCATTACTCCAATTTCTGCAGCAAACTTCTTGTACCAGAATGCTTCCTTCGCAGCCTCTGATGCAGCGATATATTCTGCTTCCATGGTGGAATCTGCTATCACAGTTTGCTTGGAACTCTTCCAGCTGACAGCACCACCATTGCACACAAACAGACTCCCAGATGTCGACTTTCGATCATCTATATCGGACATGAAATCCGAGTCTGTGTATCCCTGGACTTGGAGTTCTCCATTACCAAAGACCAACATCATATCCTTAGTTCTTCTCAAGTACTTAAGGATACATTTCACAGAAGTCCAGTGTTCTTCACCTGGATTTGACTGATATCTGCTTGTGACACTCACAGCATGGGCTATATCAGGTCGTGTACATAGCATGGCATACATGAGGCTCCCTATTGCAGAAGCATAAGGGATCTTGCTCATGCGTTCTATTTCCTCAGGTGTGCTAGGGCACATCTTCTTGGAAAGATGAATACCATGTCTGAAGGGTATTAATCCCCTCTTAGAGTTTTCCATACTAAACCTCTTTAGTACTTTCTCTATGTACATCTTCTGTGAAAGTCCTAGCATCCTATTCGGTCTATCCCTATAGACCTTAATTCCTAGAATAAAGGATGCTTCACCTAGGTCTTTCATGGAGAATTCCTTGGACAACCATATTTTGACTGATGTCAACATGGGAATATCATTCCCAATAAGGAGGATGTCATCCACGTACAATACGAGGAAGACAACAGCGCTCCCACTGACCCTTTTTGAAAACACATGGTTCCTCTTCATTTTTGATGAAACCAAACTTTTTGATCACATCATTGAAACGAGTGTTCCAGCTCCGAGATGCTTGCTTAAGTCCATATATGGACCTTTGCAGCTTGCAAACCTTGTGATCAGTATCACTGGATGTGAAACCTAGCGGCTGTTCCATATAGATATCTTCCTCAAGATATCCATTTAAGAATGCCGTTTTCACGTCCATTTGCCATATTTCATAATCGAAATAGGCTGCAACGGCAAGCAATGTGCGGATGGATTTTAGCATAGCCACTGGGAAAAAGGTATCCTGATAGTCAATGCCTTCGCGTTGACTATAACCTTTTGCCACTAGTCTAGCCTTGAATGTCTCCACATTTCCATCTGCACCAATCTTTCTCTTGAAGATCCATTTACACCCAATAGGTACTATACCTTCTGGTGGATCTACCAAGGTCCAGACTTGGTTTGAGTGCATCGAGTCAATTTCTGACTGCATTGCCTCTAGCCATTTCTCGGAGTCGATATCTGATATCGCCTCGTTGTAGGTTTTGGGATCATCACCATGAGCACCATTACCTACGAGGAACATTTTCTCTACTTCCTCTGAAATAATACCTAAGTATCTTTCAGGGGGATGGGAAACTCTTTCCGATCTACGAGGTGGAGGAGGTAGTGTTCTTATTGGCTCAACCTGATTTGGTTCCAATTGGTCCTTAGCTCGTTGTACTTGTGAGACTTTCTCATCAAGCTTAATCTGCTTTCCAATGCCGCTATCTTGAATAAACTATTTTTCAAGAAAGATGGCATGTCGACTCACAATCACATTGTGGTCTTCTGGAATGTAGAAATAGTATCCTAATGACTCTTTAGGATATCCTATGAATCGAGCTCTAAAGGACCTAAACTCTAACTTGTCCGCTTGTTGTCTTTTGACATGAGCCGGACAACCCCAAATTCTGAGATGACTCAGACTTGGTTTCTTACCGTGCCATATCTCATACGGTGTGGTAGGAACGGTTTTAGAGGGAACCCTATTCAGTAGATAAATTGAAGTTAACAATGAATGTCCCCAAAGAAAATCAGGGAGGTCTGTGAAGCTCATCATGGATCGAACCATATCCAATAGAGTCCGATTTCTCCATTCTGAAACCCCGTTGAGTTGAGGTGTTCCTGGTGGAGTCCATTGAGAGACTATGCCATTTTTCTTGAGATAGTCTAGGAATTTTTCGGCTAAGGTATTCACCTCCTCGATCTGATCGAAGAACCTTAATGGGTTTTTCCAGTTTGTTTTTCTACTTCATGTCTGAATTCTTTGAACTTTTCAAAAGCTTCAGACTTGTGTCTCATAAGATACACATACCCATACCTAGACAGATCATCGGTAAAGGTAATGAAGTAGACAAAATTGCCTCTAGCCGGCACATCAAATGGGCCGCACACATCAGTATGTACTAGGGCAAGGAGATCTGTGGCCCTCTCCCCATGTCCAACAAAAGGGAGTTTAGTCATTTTGCCTTGAAGACAAGATTCACAAGTTGGATATGACTCGAAAGTCAATGGACTCAATAGCCCATTTTTCTCCAATTTGTTGATCCTATCTTCTGCTATATGACCTAATCTCAGGTGCCATAGATATCTATCGTTTGGACTATCCCTAGGTCGTTTGGCATTCACGTTTTGCTCGATAGTTAGAACAGGTACATCAATATGTAGCTGATAAAGACCATTAATAAGGAAAACCATTTGCAATTTTATTTCTTTCATAAAGAATGTTACAATGGTCCTTAAAGAAGGTAATCACATAGCCTTCTTAGTGCTAAGCATGAAACAGAAATCAAATTCCTGCTAGCTGCAGGCACATAATAACAGTCTTTCAAAACTAAGTCTAAACCAGATGGTAATCGAAGAGGGTATGTTCCCACGGCTACTGCAGCAACTCTTGCTCCATTACCGATGCGTAGGATCATGTCTCCATCCCTCAGCCTCCTGCTATCCTCAAGACCCTGCATGGAAGTGCACAGATGAGCACTAGAACCAGAGTCAAGCACCCAACTGGATGCAGAAGAAACCGTAAGGTTAGACTCAATAACGAGCATACCTCCAGAAGGACCTTCCTTCTTGTTCTTCAGGGTGGCCAGGTAAGTAGGGCAGTTCCGCTTCCAATGGCCGTCGCTGTTGCAATGGAAACACTTTCCTTTGACATCGGCCTTTCTTCTTCGGCTCTGCCTTCTTCTTCTTTGATCCTTCCACCTTTCTGCTTTTTCACAGACTTCTTTTTCTTTCCATAAGACTTTCTTTTGGAAGAAGTCCGTTCCATAGCAAGAACTGAGCCTTTAGAACCTTTCATAGAAAGCTCAGCGGTAACCAGCATATTCATTAATTCGGCCAAGGAATTTTGAAGTTTATGCATGTGGTAATTCATGATGAATTGCCCATATGCATCAGTCAAGGATTGCAGAATAATATCATTCTGCAGATCCAAGTCTAACTTCACACGAGCTTCTCAAGCTCTTCCATGTCCTTGATCATCATGTCAGACAGTGATCTTGGACTGACTGCCCATCACGCATCTTAGCCTTAAAAAGTCATTTCGTGACTTGATATTTGGCTGCGCGACTCTGTTCACCAAACATCTCCTGCAGGTGAGCCAACATTTGGCGAGCAGTCCCGATATCTTCATGTTGGCGCTGGAGCTCATCAGACATCGAGCCCAACATGTAATATCTGGCCTTATTATCTTCGTCTATCCATTTTTTCAGAGACGCTCTCTGTTCAAGTGGATGGACGGGCTGGTAAGGTGGGAGGGTCCTGGTCCAATACATGGGTTAACTTCTCGAAACCCAAAATAATTTTGTAGTTCCTGAGCCAATCTTTATAATTGGGTCCAGTCAGTCTATGTGTGTCCAGGATACGTGCCAATGGGTTGGACGCAGACATTTTTCTGTAGAGAGTCAAAGATTCTAGTTAGATACTGTAATAATTATGACTTGACCAATTTATTTAAGGAAATTTTATTTTTAAAAATAAATTAGCTCCCACTATTTTCTCGGATCCCTACACTCCCTCTGTAGAGATGCAAAAATCTCCATGATTAATGATTTCTAGTGGGTGGTGCGGTCTCACCAACTGACTCATCACCTCACCTAACAGTTATTGGTGATGGGTTAGCCAATGAGTGAACAACTCTTGTTCAATGATTCTCTAATCATGGTGCACCCAAACTTGGTCTCTAATTCATGAATCTCACCGTATCCGAAATATTGATCCACTCCTTAGTTAAGTCAGACCCACCATTTGCATAGACTGGATTCCTAATTGAGTCTCTCACCGTATCCAAAATATTGAGCCCAACTCATCCTCCAGCCCATAGCATCCAATGCCTAATAGACATGGTTGCATCTTTCCGGTGCAACTGAGCCACTGTATCCAGCCGAGAACAATCAACCCCGGGAAGGGCCCGCACATCTACAATGGTGGAAGACCTCAGACTTAATCTTTTCTTAGGGAGAATTGATTCAGGTCTCATTAAACTAGACTTGTCATAGTCATAACAATTATGACTAACCTAGTGGCATGGGTTAGCTCGGATTATTGACCACCTCAGATCAGAACTGTGTCAACAGATATGGCCAGGTAAGTGAGACCGGTGGAAGGAATATGCCATTAACTCGTACAAGAATGCATTCAGGTCGAGTAGCTTCCAATTAAAAACCAGTCGGTCGTATGTGCCAAACTTACCTTAGACACCAAATTGTTGAGTCAGAACCAATTGGGTTAGCCTACAATCCAGACTCTAACCTCTGAGCCTAATTAGGTCTTGCTTGATCGTGACTCGATCTTGACCCAGACTTAATCCTATTAGGCTGGTCAATTTAAGCATTGTTGATCCCATCTAACCAACTCTTGATTCGGTTTGATCAACCGCTTAGACCTAATTGAGCTACCCAAGCCCGAACCCAGTATTATGAATATGTCTTAGATCTGAAATTCTCAATTTTAGACCTAATTAATATTCCATAATCTTAATTCTTAATTAAGTAGGGTTCATAAACAAAATATGCACAATAAATCCTAGGGTTTCAGGATCTAGGGTTTTGCAGAAAGTAAGTTTTGGGTTTCTGATTAAGGACGAACACGCAGCACCCCTACACATCATAAGAACACCCCATCGAATGGGAAGAGAGGGCCTTTAAACCCTTCTTCGTTCTTATGACCGGACGGCCAAGAGGAACGCCTTAATCAGGAACATGCAATACTACAAAATAGTTTTAGATCTATATCATATATCTCATATACAAATTAGATCTAATCATGGCATATTTTGCATACATCTCATGTATCGAATCATGCATATTTTTCAGATCTAAATTATCTCATAATAATCTAAAAAATTAGATTTAAATTGATCTAATCAAAATAAATTCTAATCTAGACAATTATGTAGAACTATTCTACAACTAGTCTAGACATGCATCAATCATATCTCATATGATATTTAAAATTAAATAATTTTTATTTGCTATTTTTTAGATGTTATTATAATAATTATAATATCAAAAAATAGTAAATAAATAGATCTAAAATATGATTTAATCAAATTAAATTAAAAACATGCAAGACTATTCTATAGAACTATTCTATTTTAGAACTAGTCATGCATATTTTCTAATCTTAGATCCAAATCATTTAATTTTAATTTTTTCTGATTTTCAGATCTGATCACATCTCATGTGACATCTAAAATCACTTATTTTTTAATTAAAATAAATTTAAAATTAGATCTAAACAATTTTAGAACCTTGGCTCTGATACCAGTTGAAGGAAAATCCTGATTTTCCCGGATCCAGGTTCGTTCAGATCTGATCAGATCAAGAGATATATTTCAAAAAATTTTTTCTTTGATCCAATCAGATCTGAGATATTTTAGATCTAATTCTTATTATTTTAATAAATAAAATAAAATTAGATAAATTAAATCAAATTTAATTTACCTTGATTTGGGTAATCCTATTACCCTGTTGATGATCCTGTATGCAGCGGAAGGTTCTGGATCTAGCCACGCAAGTGCCTGGCCTCTACCGGTATCCACTCAGGTTGGATCTGGAGATCCTCTTCTTCTCTATCACATCTCCAAAAATTAGATCTGGATCTGATCTGGAGGATCTTCAAAACTCTTTTGAAGATCAGCAGTCGTCCTTTGCAGCAGCGCAGCCTTCTTAGCTTTTGATCGCCTTTCTCTGATCTGGATCGCACCAACCAAGGATCCAAAACTCCTTTTGGACGTGGAGAGGAGAGGGAGAAGATGGACTTGGCATGGAGGAAGGAGGAGGAGAGGCAGCCTTGGGGCATGGGAAAATTTCAATTCTTTCAATCTCTTTGAGTTGGGCGCAGGGTCTTATTTATAGACTAATGCGTGATCCAACTCCTCTTCTTCCCAACCAATCACAACCCTTTGTGAAATCAGATCTAAATCTGATTGGTGGGAATAGAGTCCCCTGGATTCCTCCTTAGAGGGTGCCTAAGACCAGTCAAAGTTGGTTCTTAGGAGAACTCTAATTGGAATCCAAAAAGGAGATGGAGTCCTTGTCCAACAAGGGACTCCTAGGCGCCTCCAACTTGGGCACACGCCAAGGGTGGCGTGCGCCCTCCTCCTTGCCAGGTTCTGGCAGGGGGACAAGGCCCCCACCAGCTCTCCAATAGGTGCATGACATGTGGTCAAAAGTCAAAGTGTCAATGGTCAACATTTGACCAGTCAAAGGTAGACTTTTGACCAAAGTCAAAGAACAAGAAATGGCAGGTGACCAAAAATGGCAGGTAATGTCTTACAAAATAAGACAACCTTTTCTGACTTGGACAACCTCCAGTCAGACCATATGAAGGCCTCTGATTGAGCACAAACTCCTTTGGCTCAGTCAGGACAACTTATTTATGATAGTAAAAGAAGAACGTTAGGTTCAATCGAGTGCTAGCACGATTTTCTTGAACCTAATTGAATCTCATTCAGATCAATTGAACTAGATCAGTTCAATTGATGATCACCAGATTCAAACCCTTGTTTGTGTGACCCAGTTAGGTTCAGTTCTGTATGGTAATGGGATATGTCATGATCTCTATCATCGACATCATCGAAACTCCTTTCGATGGATCAGAACTCTTCTGATTCGAACAGCTAGAATGATCGATCATCTAAATCATTCTAATTGCTCCCAAAATCCACCAGTGACACCTAGCAGTATATGGTGGCAACCCATCAGAGCTGAATGCGAACCTCTTGGTGCAGCTACCTGTGTGATTAAGTTCTTCTATCTTGAGCCCCGATCAGATTAGGGTTAAGGTGAACTCGTCAAACCCTAGTCTCTGTCATATGATGTAATCATTCGATTCGAGTCCAATGTGAAAATCTAAATAGAAACTCTTTCTATTATTTCACTCTGCCATGGCCATGGGCTTCTGGACTTGATTCTCATGATCATCATAGGGCTGCTCCTCTACCACCGAGGTAGATAGATTCCATCTTGATGCAATCCAGTTCCTACAATGAACATGCTATAGCCAACATACACCTCAGGGTTCCATATGGCTAGGAGACCGAGTAATGGTGTAGTCAAACTATAACACCCTCAAGGTGAACTGCCGATGCACCTCAGGTCAAAGAACCAGACACACTACTGCAGCATCGAGTCAGTCATTGACGAGAAGGTAGACTTCCTAATGACTACTCGAGGTGGTCACGCTCAGTGCCCTCGTTCTCTAATGAGTATCTGTACTCTCGCTCCGATGTCTTTACATCATAGACTCAAGACTCATCTACCAAAGAGAAGCGATTGTACACCAACCTTCCAGATTAATCACCATCCTTGTGATGATCCTATGATCGAAAGCATTTTATGAGTTAATAATGATTATTCATATTTTAAATTTTCAACTCTTGAAAATATGAATTATCATTATCATTAACTCAAAGGATGTATCATAGACACTAAATACACATATGTGATAGTAAATAACTCATTTTATTGATTTTAGTCAAAAGTATAATTTTGCCCCTAGAAGTGTATTACAAGTGTCAGCCAATTCTGGCTTCTAGGGCACATATATCTAACACAAGCTCCCGACCTTTTCAAGCTTTCGTTCATGGCACATCCCTGAGCTTCAGTCCCTGCTCGCTTGTGCCTTCTCGTGCCTTAATTCCTATATGTCAGCCCGTGCCTTAGTCCTTACGATAGCCTTCTTCTGTTATGAGTATTAGCGTCAGTATTTGCAACAACTAATACCATCACTAAAAATTATTTTTTTATTTAAATTATTTTAATTAAGTATAATTAGATATTAATAATTAAATATGAGGCTAAGACATATCCTGCACGCTTCGATCTCGGCATACAGCATGTTTGAATCAAGGAAAGGTTCGGACAGCATTGCAAACATAGACCCGAGACATGCCCTGCACACTCCGATCTTGGAATGTAAAGCGGTCAAACCAAGGAAAGATTCAGGCTGCATTGTAAACACCGATCTGAGACGTGCCCTGCACACTTCGATCTCGACATGCAAAGCGCTCGAACTGAGAAAAGGTTCGGACTGCATTGTAAATACCAGCCCGAGATGTGCCTTGCATGCTCTAATCTTGACATGTAAAGCACTCGAACCAAAGAAGGTTTGAGCTACAAATATAAGGTCGAGACGTATCCTGTATGCTTCGATCTCGACATGCAGCATGCTCGAATCGAGCAAACGTTCGAGCAGCATTGCAAACACTAGGTTGAGACATGCCCTGCACGCTTTAGTCTTGGCATGCAGAGCACTCAAATCGAGGAAAGGTTCGGGCTACATTACAAACACCAGTCTGAGACATGCCCTGCATGCTCTGATTTCGGCATGTAGAGCACTTGATCCAAGGGAAGGTTCAGGCTGCAAACACGAGATCGAGACATGTCCTGCGCACTTCGATCTCGACTTGTAGAGTGCTCAAACCAAAGAAAGGTTCAGGCCACATTTCAAATACAGGCTCGAGACGTGCCCTGTGTGTTTCGATCTCGACATATAGAGTGCTCAAATCGAGGAAAGATTCAGGCTGCATTGTAAATACAGGCCTGAGATATGGATTTATGCTAAATTACGAGCATTGGTACTTGTATGGGGATCAATTCATGGGAGACAATTGCAAAGGCTTCGAAGGCTCTACTTGTCCAAGACCTTCCTGATGTGCAAGAGCTTAATGGTGATAGACTCGAGCATATGATTAGCATATTTGGTGGATTTGATCTAGTTATTGGTGGAAGCCCATGTAATAACCTTTTAGATAGCAACCGCCATAGTCATGATGGATAAGGTTGCTATGGTTATAGTCATGCTTATTCTCTATAGGGTTGCTACCCCCTAGAGGCTAAGCAAGGCTATAACTATAGCAACCCTTATAGTCCATCATGACTATGGCGGTTGCATCTGAAAGGTTATTACATTAGCTTCCACCAATAACTAAATCAAATCCACCAAATGTGCTAATCTTATGCTCGAACCTGTCACCATTAAGCTCTTGCACATTAGTAAATGTATTGGACAAGTAGAGCTTTCCGTTCGTGTATAATATCTTCCACGTCTTTCTATGTAGGTACCAATGCTTGTAGTTTGAACTTTGAGCTTACCAAATGACTAGACTGTGCAAGCACATGAATTTTATTTTTAAATTATTATTTTATTTTTTAATAAAATTTATATATCTAGTTTGCAGCTCGAGGAGGCGATGGTGGGCTTGGAGATAGAGGCTATGATGACTGCCTATGAGAGATGCACCTAAATGGAGGTGATGCATTCTATTGTTATTATTGTATGATTAAGCTTAGATGGTTTGTTACAGTGCAAACAACTGCTTGCAGCCATCTCACCATACTTTAGTGCAGAAGAACTTGCAATGCAAGGCAAGCTTAGATGGTCTGTTATATTGCAGACAACTGCTTGCAGCCATCTCATGGTTAAAGGTGTAGAGGAACGTGCAATACCTTATTTTTCAGTGGTAGATCTAAGCCTTCTTTATATTTTCATGTATTGAGATTATCATGTACTACTAGATGAGAATCAGATAATACTTAAATCAGGAGATCAGCATATCAACACATTATCATGTATTGTTGGACAAGAAACATTGGACTGCTAATACATTATAGATGCTCACTAACAATCTTTGTTATACATAAGTTAAATTTTGATCGTCTTGTTATATTTTGATAGATACTTTATTTGAACCAATTTTTAGATCATCTACTTACTTTTATTTTTAAATATTATACATCATGTCTTCTTGAGGTCGGAGCTATTCCAGCCAAGGATAGAGCTTTCAAGGAGAGAGTGATCATGCGGCCAGCTTGTATGATTCTGTATATCTCATACCGGATGATAGGAGATCACCAATAATCCCACAGTCATATGCAGTAGTGACTGGCTCACTGACACAGAGTCATAGTCGAGGACCCACCTGGCTCGTGGCACCTGCGACTTGGCTAGAGAATAGATAGCTCATTCACATTCAGAGCCACTCGTAAGTACTATAACTTCAATTAATCTATTTTTAATTTAATAATTTTAAAGTTAATATTTATTATTTAAAATTAATTTTGCAGCATGTTTAGAGAGTCTGGAGTATCTCATGTGGTTACCGACATCATCCGATGCTTGATGCCGGGATCAATGAATGAGTTTTCTAGCTGACCATATGGAATACGTGATGCAGCCTGGAGGATATTTTTGGTAAGTTAAAATTAGTTTAATTTATAAATTTTTGATACGTTGATATTTTAATTATATATAAATACATGCTTGCTTCTATCTTGTAGGACTACTAGCGATTCGAGACTCCCTAGGATGAGGCGGTTGGCCGTCAGATTTTTGAGAAGGTAGCCATGCGGAGGCTCTAAGATGGCCTCTATAGCCTCAGGCGATCTACCATCCAGCACTCCAATTCTCAGCAACCATCAGACTAAAGATCCTTCATGGATCACTGGATGTGGACGGACATATGGCAGTCCCTCTACGACTAGTGGAGCAATGAGGAGTACTCCGATAGGTGGCAGAGGGTCTGGTAGAATCGAGCCATCCAACAGAATTTGATTAGACATACAGGTGGCTCGATCGGCACATATATTATGGCCGACGGACTGATAAGAAATTAATATCAAAGCTCTTCACTAGAATTGTAAAAACTCTTATATGCATGTTTTAATTAACTTAATTTTATTATTTACTTATCGTAGGCATGACAGTTAGGTCATCCATCAGATCAGCTATAGTTATAGTGGGCCACACACCAGTCTAGGAGGACTGGTGACTATTTGATTCTACGTCGCGACAGATCGAGATAACAACTTCAAACTTTATTTGCTAATTAAGTTATTACAGGATCTAATTTTTATATTATAACTAATATATTTTTTAATTATGCAGATACGTTATGCGGAAGTATATTGCTGAGAGGACGGCGATGATCCATCTTCTCAGCCCCCCTTGACCTTGAGAGATGGCTTAGTGCCACTAGAGGGGTGAGTAGGAGCCGGATCATAGAATTCGACCACAGCTTCAACCCTCCACTATCTCGATATTCTTTGACATCCTCACAGGCCTTAATATCCCAGACCTTGAGCGATGCACATATGGAGGAGGTCATGCAGAGGCTTCTGAGCCAATGACCTCAAAATTTTCTGGATGCCATCCATGATACAGTCGTAGAGCTTTTTTGGGATGCGTAGCTGTGCGACCAGCTAGGCTTATCATTCCAACCATCACATCAGGTACATATATTATTAAATTATTTTAATTATTTTAAGCTTTTATTTTTAAAAGCTTTGTATATTTAGGCTTAAGTCTATAAAAAAGATATAGGAGCTAAAAATTCAATCCAACTATTCAATCAATGGGCCAGAGGTGTCTATAGCTCCGTATCATCGAATGGGACATGTAAAAATAATTTATTCAAAAATCGAAAGAATGTATCAAAAGATATACCTCCGTATTGAAAGATATGACTGCGTATCAAAACTTACTAATATTATTTTTTTCTTTCATAATAGGATGCTGGGATATCTAGCTCTCATCTACCAGCTACTGAAAAGGAGTAGGAGAAGGAGGAGACTGACGATGATGAGGATCAGACTTGATTATTTTTTTGATGTATTATATTTATTTTATATTGCTTATAAATAAAAGATTATATATTTTTAATTTTTAATATAATATAATTAGTTTTTAATTTTTGATTATCATATTATTTTTGGATTTTAATTATAATATGTATTAGAAACTTAATTTATTATAATTAATTAAAATAAATTTTAAAAATATTATTATTAATTTTTTAAAAAAATTAAATTAAGTATTACCATCGATATTAGCGATGGCAACTACCGTCGCTAATATTTCTTAAATTATTTTTTTTTATTTAATTAAAAAATTAAATAAAATTAGAGATGATATTGGAGATGGAATAATTTATTGCTAATAATTATTAGCATAGGCTTTTGCAAGAAATATGCCATCGCTAATATTTTTTAAATTTTTTTTAAAATTTATAAAAATTAATTAGAGATGGATTTGTTTCGTCTCTAAAGCTGTCACTAGTTCTATTATTAGCGACGGTATTTTGTACCATCGCTAATTATTCTAATTAACGATAAGAGTTTTTCATATTGGCTTTTAGGATGGTATTAGCAACGGTATCAGTGTTAGCAACGGTGGATGGACTATTAGTGATGATATTTTGCCATCACTAATAGTTTGATTTCTTGTAGTGGAAATCAAGATAAGCAAAAATTACTATCATAATTGAGAGTATTATTGGTGACACAATAGAAATGATATGAAAAGTCATCACTACTATTAAGTTTTTAATTAGTACTGGTCACTAATATCAAGCATATTAATGACAATATATAATCATTACAATAGATCGAATAGTAATGACGATACATCTTGCCACTAAAAAGTCATCGCTATTGGTATATTACTTATGATAATATACTATATTGTCATTAAAATGGTACTATTTGTGAGGACATATAATATTATATTAAGAAGTTGTCACAAATAGCATGTTATTTGTGACAATATAAAATACCATTACAAAAATTATGCTATTTGTCACAACGTATAATGCACCATTAAAAAGCTATCACTAATTGTATATTAATTGTGATAATATTCCATGTCATCATAAAAATGGGTACTATTTGTGACAACACATAGTGCACCACTAAAAAGTCATCATGATTAGTATATCAGTTGTGACTACTTAAAATATCACAAAATATATAAAAATTATGGTTAGTGATATTTAGACACTTATCCAGCCCAAGTACTCCAAGGATAACCAATATTTGTGATGGCATTATACCAAAAAGTCATTACTAAAAATATATTATTTGTGATGACATGTAATGTGCCATAAGTAATGTCATCACTAATAGTATATTATTTGTGACAAAGTGAAGCTCAAATCTTTAGTTGTGGAGAAAAGCGGAGAGGAGTGTCATGACCAAAATAAGTTCACTTCTAGTTTACTAATCATAATTTATCAATAAATAGTAGGTGGGCAGTTGTATTCTTCTAGTACAGTTGAGCATCATGCGATCACAATATCAGAAATTAATTGGCTACTCAAACATCAAGTGTGCCCTATTCTGATTCCATGCAACTCAAATATGGATTGAAGGTGACTCTTCCACTATCATAACATGGATTCATCCAAGAAACAAAGAAAATGAGGCCTTTAACCCTCTACAAAAGGATATCCTATGATTTGATCAGGAAGAGAAAGAAAACGTAGAAGAATTGGACTTGGCAAAAATAGGGTTCTACCGCTTCTTTTAATCCACTAGGCATCCGAATTACATCTACAAAATCAGCAATTATTTTGCGCAAGTTGACTCAATTTTTGCTTGGCATGTCATAGGCAACATAACTAGGAGAAGAGTAATTCATTATGCTACTAACACATGGTTTCATCATTAAACATAGCTCATTAGTTCTAGCTGCTGCTTAATTCTCTTTTTGTTTCTGTTCTTATCTTACCTTGTATGAATATGTTATGACAAAAATCCAAAGGTATATATTCTAAATTAGCTTTTTCAAAATTTTAAATCTAAGCCTACATAAGACTACTAATTGATAAAATAAATTTTACAAAAGATATATTGATAGATAAAAGTTGGATGGCCATTTGCAAAAGATGAGAACCCCAATATTTGCAAGGAGTTTGAGGATTTCTTGATTTTGTATTTAGCAATCCTAATATAGGGATGAAGATTTGCTACTCCTATAAGAGATACAATAATATTTTCTTTTACACTCAGCAAGAGGTCTATGAGCACTTGATCTTGAAGGGGATGAAACGGGATTATAAGTAGTGGTATCATCATGGAGATGAATTATCTGAAGTAGCTTGTGAAAATGATGGAGTTTGAGGATCATAATATTGGCATGCATGCATGATATCTTGTATGATCTTGGACATGCTAGAGGAATTGATCTCGAAAAAATAAATGATTCATCAAGGGAAAAGGGATTTGTTGCCTTTGACTTAAAAAATCCAAATGAGGTAAGCTAATAAATTTTATAAATTATTAAAGCAAGCTGAACAACAATTGTATCTAGATTGTGAGAATTTCTCCATGTTGTGATTCATTATGTTGTTGAATATTAAATGCCTTTATAACATTTGATGCTTTACTGGCACTATCAATAAAAGCATTTCCTAGGAATAATAAGGTCCCTAAGTCTTACTACAAAGCAAGAAAATTATCCGGGACCTAGGGCTAGATTATGTGAAGATAGATGCTTGTGTGAATGATTATATTCTTTTTTGGAAGGAATATCCTGAGGCCCATCAATGTCTGGTGTATGGTATTTCTAGATGGATAAATGCTATAGTGTTACGCAGGATCCCTTGATGTTGTTGAGGCCGAAGGAAGAGTGGGGCGCGCCTCCTTCCTCCGTGCTTGGAGGCGCGCCCCTTAGGGCACCTTGGCATGTAAAGGAACCAGAGAGAGAGAGATGTGGGAGAAAATAGTGATCTTTGTTACTCTTTATCTTACCACTTAGGGTTTACAATATACATGTATATATACCTATACATGGACCAAAATTCTAACTCGTAAAAAACTCCCAGAGCTAATCCAATCCAAATGCACTCACCCAAATCCTGTAGAATTTGGTGTGGTACTCTCAAGCCTTGGAAAGCCACAGAAGGAGCCAGGGTATTGACTCTAGGAGACTAGGACAGGTGGAGTCCTAGAGCTACAGGAGTTGTCCTAAGAAGAAAGCGGCGTGTAGCCTTGCACGGGCTCAAGGTTCAGGTGTGAGGATCTTGAGGAGACTTGGTAGGTGCTTCGAAGATCTAGGATATAAGGTAGAGCGAAAGACCAAAGTCAAGAGAAGAATTAGCTAAGATAAGAGACTGATACACAGACAGACTGGCTCGAATATGCAGTCGAGCCAACTCGAGGTGCAGTCAAGCCGGCTGTCTCAGATAGACAGAAGATAAGATTCAGGAGAGATACAGTTAAGCCAGCTTGGCTACTGATAGAGCCAGCTTAATGGTGGCAAACAGAACTGGATGGGATTTTCTGTTTGGTGTCTTAAGGCCTGATCCAATAAGATCTTAAGGTGGCTAACTCATGTATGGATCGAATTTAGATTCAGGATATGAGAGCATGGAAGACATGGATGTACATGAGCTTGGTGAGTGTTTTTATATTTTGGATTAGCCTAGGAGAGTTTTTCAGGTGGAGTTTAGATTTATTAGGATTCATGTGGTATAGCAAAAATTCTAGGATATATAAACTCAGATATTATAATTTTTACAATAGAGTGGAATCAATATAGAGCTTTTCTTCTTAACTCTCTTCTCTTTTTTCTCTCTAGTTCCAATGCCAAGCTCTAGGTGCCGCCATCAACTTTTGCTCTTTTTCATATTTCTGGATTAATATTCAGGTTCGTGCAAGAGATCAGATCTACGACTATGATTTTGAGCATCCATAGGCATAACAATTGGTATTAAATCAGTACTGATTATTTCAACAAGTGATATCAGAGCCCTGTTAAACATGAAGGAGAAAAAAGATTAAGTTTCAGCAGAGATCAGTAGTGAGATTCAGATCTAAGATTTTCTCCAAGTTTTATGAGAAAGAAAGAGATCAAAGAGCTGCTGTCCACCATCCCTAGTCAAGATAATTTTTCAGATCTACCTGTTGGTTGTTTTTTATTCAATTTGATCATGGAGAATAGCAAGTTAATGGTAGGATTTGAGAAGTCTGATGAAAAGGATAGTTTCATGATGTGGAAGATTAGGATGGAGGATCTGTTGATTCAGATGAGGCTAGATTCGGCCTTGGAGGATAGGCCGAAAAAGATGACAGATAAGGAATGAAAATCCCTGGAGAAAAGGGCATGTGCTATGATTGGGGCTTGTCTAATAGATGAGGTGCTATGTGACGTGTTGGAGGAGAAGACATCCAAGAATTTATGGTCAAGGTTACATCACTTGTACATAGGAAAAAATATGTTCAACAAGTTGGTGCTGAAGAAGCAATTGTATAGTCTTTGAATATATGAGGGCGAGGATGTTGTAGGACATATTTAGTGATTTGATCGGATGAGTATGGACTTACTCAACATTAGAATGGAGCTCAAAAAAGAGGATAAAAGTATATTGCTGCTATGTTCGCTATCCGAGAGCTTTGATCTATTGGTAACTGCACTACTGTATGGTAAGAAAATACTGATGTACGAGGAGATCATATCAGTGCTAAGGTCAAATAAGTAGCGAAAATGAATGACGAAGAGGTAAGTCTTTTAGGAGGGTCTCGTGGTGTCAGCGAGGCCCAGGCAAGGAAAGAAGAAGGGTCAGCAAAGGGGCATAAGGGGTCCAAGAAGTGCTTCTAGTGTGGTAAAGCAGGGCACTTTAAGCGGGAGTATCCACTTTGAAAAAAGTGCAAAGAAGGAGAAAAGTCAAATTCCATCATTTCAGTTGCTAAAAATAAAGAGTCGGATAAGCTCTTAGTGGTTTCGAAAGAGCCCGCAGGATGCAGTATATCCGAGATAATTTCAAAAGGGTCCACAAAGTATGAAAGGTCCGAAAGAGCAGCATCGGTGATTGAGGTGCAGCAGTAGGCCCAGCAATGCAGCATTGGATGGTTGGTCTTGGTGGACTCAGTTATAGAGATATTTTCTGCAGTATCGAGGGGACTTCAGTTTTAGATGGAGCACCGAGTAGAGATGACTTCACCAGTGGAGAGAGTTTTGACACATGTTCAGAGCGGAGGAGTGTAGGAGGACCAATATCCTAGCACCAACGTTAGAGATGCATAGTTCTAGTTAGAGCAGCACATGCGAGTGAACAGGTGAAGTTCTGAGAAGATCGTGTCAGGATATGCAGTGGGTGCCAGCATAGAATTGCTACAGATTTTTCATGAAAGTTCAGGATAAATGATGCGGGTACCAAGCAGAAGAGTGTCTATAACTCCAAGAATTGTGCATAGATGCAAGCCAAGATCTTCAGTAGTGGAAATGGTCATCTTAAAGGCCTCAAAGGGAGCTCAGTAGTTGAAGAAAGATGGTAGTGGCAAGGTATGCACAAGTGGCTGTCAGGGCGTGCATCGACAATGAGATCATACAGAGGAACATTGCCAGGTGTGCCAAGATTTGGATGCACCAAGATAAAGATTGTAGGATTTGGTGTGGTGCTCCCAAGTTTTAGGAGGCCATGGGAGAAGCCAAGGTGTTGGCTTTAGGAGACTAGGACAGGTGGAGTCCTAGGGCTAGGACAAGAGTTATTCTAAGAAGAAGACAGCGTGTAGCCTTGCATGGGCTCGAGATTCAGATGTGAGGACCTTGAGGGGGCTTGGTAGGTGCTCTAGAGATCTGGGACATAAGATGGAGTAAAGAACCAAAGCCAGAAGAAGAATCAGCCAAGATAAAGAGTTGATACACAGGCTGGCTGGCTCGGACATACAGTCGAGCCGGCTCGAGCTAAGATCGAGGCAGACAGAAGATAAGATTTAGATGAAATGCAGTCGAGCTAACTCGGCTACTGATAGAGCCAGCTCAATAATGAAAAATAGAACTAGACGAAATTTTTTGTTTGGGATCTAAGGCCTGATCCAATAAGATCTTAAGATGGCTAACTCATGTATGGATCAGGTTTAGATCCAGGATATGAGAGCATGGAAGACATGGATGTACATGGGCTCGGTAAGCATGGGAGACATTGGTGTACAGGTTAGTCTAGGAGAGTTTTTCAACTAGAGTTTGGGTTTATTAGGGTTCATGTGATATAGTAGGAATCTTAGGATATATAAATCTAGGTATTGTAATCTTTACAATAGAGTGGAATCAATACAAAGCTTTTCTTCCTAACTCTCTTCTTTCTTTTCTCTCTAGTTCTAATGCCAAGCCCTAGGAGCCGCCATCAACTTTTGCTCTTCTTCATATTTCTGGATTAATATCTTGGTTCGCACAAGAGATCGAATCTATGACTGTGGTTCCAAGCAACCATAGGCATAATAATTGATATTAAATCAGTACCGATTGTTCTAATAAATCCATGTACACCCATGGCATGGTCTAATTATGCACTCATTCTCATGAATCCAAATCTGGTCCAAACTCTGAGTAGCCCCCATGAGACTCAAACCAGGGCCTCATGATCATGGAGGGCTGAACCTCCACCCTAGAATCAAATCGGTCCTAATCTTAGGACCATACCTATCCTAGTCTTTCGGAGCCAACATCCTGACTCCTTCAGTGGCCTCTCAAGGCTTGAGAGCATCTCTAATCCTAACAATCTCCATCTTAGTGCCCCAAGTCTCAGCAAATCTCTTGGCACTATCCTCCTGCACAATCCCGCTGTCGCTGTGCAACCTGATAGCTCTTATACAAACATCACCTCCACTAATCCTCTTCAGTTGCTGTGCATCGTTAGAGACCTTTAAGATGACCGCCTCCACAGCTGAAGATCTTAGCTTATTTCTTCGTACCATCCTAAAATTGTAGGATCCCTTCTGCTTGGCAGCTGCGTCATTTTTTCTGAATTTTCCTAGAGAACCTACAGTATTTCTGTGCTAGCACATACTATACCATCTGACATGATCTCCTCAGAGCTACGCCTGTCCACCTGCACATGCCGCTTCATCTGAAACTATGCATCAGCGACACTGGTGCTAGGATATCAATCCTCCTGCACTCCTCTACTCTGAACTCATGCCAAATTTTTTCTTCACTTGTGAAGCCACCACTCTGGAGCTCCACTTGTGAACCCACCTCTCTGGAGCTCCACCTATGAAGCCACCACTTCGAAGCTCCACCTGATCCAAAGTCCATCTAATGTCGCAGAAAAATCTAACTCTGTCACTGAGTCACCTGAGGCCAACCACTTAACACTACACTGCTGAACCTACCGTTGCATCTCGATCACCGTCGCTGCTCCTTCAAACCCTCCATACTCCGCAGATCCCACCAAAGCTATCTAGGATACCTCCACAATCCATGGGTACCTCCAAAACATATAGGAGCTCATCCAACTCTGAATTCAATGACTGAAACATAGGGAATTGCATCCTAGCACTTCTCCTCTTCTACTCCTGCACCAACCATCATTTCAGTTGCATCCAAAGGAACTATAACTCAAACTCTATCCTGGGCTCAGACCCATCTATCTCATTTCAAGGCTTCTAAAACTCCTTAGCTCTCCCCGAGACCTACTCTCAGTCTTCCTGAGATGCCTCCTGACACTTTCTACTGAGATATCTCCTTCGACTGCTGCACCATCGAGCCTCTCTCAATCTTGTTCCTCTAGGAAAGCACTACTGCAGCACTCTAGCGCTCCCTGTCTCGTCTCGACATCACCTCTTCTAGATATCTGGGTTCTCTCTTGCTGTACACAAGCCATCCTCCATCTAAACTGCGACTTTTTCTGGTGCTCCTACAGAAGAAGCCTAATCCAAGATACTTCCAGCTACTAAATATCCCTAGCACTCCCTGGGACCCTGAAGCTCTTCCTAAGATCTACTCCTAGTCTCCTTGAGATGCCCCTGATACTCTCTATCGAGATACCTCCCTCGGCTGCTGCACCACTGAGCCTCTTTCAGCTCTTATACCTCAAGGGTAGCACTACTGCAGCACTCCAGCGCTTCCTGCCTGGTCTCTACACCGCTCTATAGCCATCCAATCCTAAGCTGCTGGATCTTCATGGATCATCCATCTCCATCATCTCCAAAACTCCAACTGGTCGCACCGCTGAATACATCCCAACTACTTTTTTCAATCTTTCACTAGACTAAATAGTTGCTTTTTCAGCTCCACCTCAACTTCAAGCTCTTGAGTGATCTCTCCTCTATCATGCCAAATAAAATCATCAGCACCTCAACCATCTCAATTTTTTATTTTTAACACCATGTGCTGCATCCAGAAGAACAACTACGAATAATTAGAGAAAATTAAAAAATAAAAAACTCTTTTTTCTTACCGGAAGCT